>JAUTDX010000691.1:0-114444 GCA_030844895.1 Ambrosia x helenae | reverse complement strand
AATAGTAAGTAATAATAATACCTGCATTGGAGTGTTGTCGCCGTAAATTCTATGTTAATCTTGCTAATGGTATTGTGTATGTCTCGTAGATTGCATACATTATTCGGGTTTTATTCTCTAATGGCCAAATGTATGTTTGCTGGTTCCAGGCCTTGAAAATAAAGCGTTTCCACCATCCTTTCTTCATGATGTGTCAGCCTCCTAGCAAAAGCGTGACCCTCAACATGTTTAAAAGGGTCGTGGCTATGATTCGGGTTATCCACCTCCAACTTACAACCCTCTTTGCGTAGCCTCCTATTAACTTAAATGGACAGTTAATCTTTTTGCTACCTGAAACTTGTATTGTGGCAGTACTTTGGTATTCGCCACCACGGTCGCATCTCAGGTATATCCTATTTTTTTTGCATTATTTCTCGTGCCTTTTGAAACAGAACGTCCGGTCACTAGGATGTAACCGCTAGCAAGGGCTCTATCGTAAGCCCATTGTTTCAACTCTTCAACAGACCCGAATACCTGAAAATTTATATAATAATCCAGTCTAAATTCATACTACTCTAAATTATATACTACTGTAAATATATACTAGTTCAATCCAACAAACCCTAAAACATGTAAAGATATACTACTGTAAATAAATAAACGCACTTGCTCGGTTTCAAACGAAACATCCGGGTTAGGTTCCACTTTTATGTCAACACCTTCATAAGCATCTTTCTGGTTGTCATCATCTTCCTTAGAGCCGTTATCATCTTCCTCGAAGTTCTTAGCACCACTTCCGCGCGAATGGTAAGTCTCGTACGTGTACTGCGGGTAGCTTGGTGGTTGAGATCGGGCAGCATCTTCCTGTCATTACCACGAAGCCCGCATTTAACCTCCCCTTCGCCAACTTGAACCTTGGGTTCATACCCTACGCTTTCAGAGACGTAAGACTCGTTCTCAGACAGGTCAACGGTTGAATAGCTAGTAAATATGACATCATGAGACCAGGAAGTCAAGATGGGACGAGGGTTTTGGTGGTGGTGATGTTTTAAGGTTTGGTTCAAATGAGGAAGAAGCTGATCACGTTTTGGTTAAATCTGAAATCTTGACGGGCCGTCGAGGCCTCCATGGGCCGTGGAGGCATTAAATGTCCAAACCTAATACATTTTGACGGGCCGTCGGGCCCCCTGGCTCGTTGTGAAACACCTTTTCAGACATTTTCAGTCTGAACACCTCGTATCTCGTACCTCGTATTAGGACGGGTCGTGGGGGCCTCCACGGCCCGTCTTTTTTCACTTTTCTGTATTAAGACGGGCCGTGGAGGCCCCACGACCCGTCTTTGTTCCCTGATTTGGCTACAACGGGCCTTGGGGGCCTCCACAGTCTGTAGGGGGGATGTCTAGGGTTTTTTGGGGGGGTGTCTAGATAGTATCACCCATTGAAAATGGAATTCTATATAATATTAAATGAAAGACACTTAAATAGTGGATGTATGATAAAATGAACCGACCAATCATTACAACTCAATAATGAAATATTTTTGCAGCCTCCTTTATTGACTTTTCAACTAAAGAGTATTGTGTAAAACAATTAGATCTACAAACATAAGCCTATTGTAAGGTTTGCTATAACATGTGTTCCTGCTGTAACAAATTAATACCAAAAGAATTATCGCCGCATCGCGCAAAGACCGTTATATAGTACTACTAAACACTTATGCATAACAACCGTGCCCGCGACGAAACGCGGGCAACTAACACCTAGTTTGAGTTGAAACTAGAGAAATTTGCGCAAAACAAACCAAAAACATCATCCTAGTGATGAATATATAAGAAATATATAAGAAACAGCATAAAAGAAAAATAGATTAGAATCTTACCGTAGTATAAAAATTCCGAGACAACCAATTCCAACGGTAAATGGGAAATAATGACCATGGAATTTTAAAAGGGTTCCATCTCACACACACCCTCATTGCTTAAAAGTGGTTACCCAGATCTGAAAGCGAGCAATATTATTTATAAGGTTATAAACCCAGTGTTGTGAAGACTGGTCGGACCGGAGACCGCTCCCTTATCTGGTCCGGATCTAGGTGTTGGAGCTGTTTCGAGTGTGCCGGTTACCTTATTTCCGGCCGGTGAACTTTGGGTCGTGAATGATAAGGGAGGAGGAGAAGGGTAGGTGGAGTATGAATGGATTGATTGAGTGAATGAATGGTAATAAATAAAAGGCCTTAAAAAAAACTGATAGACAGTATAAAGTTGATTAATAATCGTGGCACTGTGCCTGTGTCATCAATTGTCAAATGGATTTTGAGAATGATTTTATTTTATTATTTTCTCATACACTCATAGATTTTTATTTATGGATCTGAAATGTAAAAACGAAAAATGACAAACATACACATTAACTTCATCTCCGTTTTTATTATTGGTCCCTATATTCATTTTCATGTCTGTTGTTAGTTTTTGATTTGAGAATGATCATGGCCCATTGCTTTTTTAACTTCAGTTTTGTTTCTCAAATGGAACGAATATCGAACTCAACTAGTGTTCAAAATTTAATTTTCGTTTCTCTTCGTTTTTTTTTTCAGTTTCTGGAACTCATTTGGTTAAATATATCATATGAGCTCACTTTAATGATCTCTCGCATCTGAGGCAGTATGGTGGCCCCTGAGGCAGTACGGTTTCTGAAACGAATGCAGAAGGTGGTCTACAGTGACTCGCAGAGCCCTAAGAACCAAGGGTTTGTGTTTAGCAGGATAGGCTTTGCGATTCAAAAGGGGATAGCGGCGCAGCTTGTTGCCCGCTTACCCACCATCTAAATGTAACTTGTTTTGTCTTGGTATGGAAAATTAAAGAAAGTTATATTAAAAAAATGTTGTGTGAGGAAGAATCAATAGATATAATGAACCACTAACTAAGACTATGTGTTGTAATTAGAGGTGAGCCAACACTTTATCGAATAATATTGTGCCATGTAAGCGTTGATGTGGCACTGGCTTGCGATCGCGGGTTGATAGCTTGATCCTGTTATGGGTCAAGGTGAGTGGGTATTTTTTTTTTACCAGATATATTAAACATTTACCAAACAATTTTTTTTAAATTGCATCACTAAAAAAAACATTACACTAAAAAACAATATTACACTAAAAAAACATTACACTAAACAAACCATTACATTTATAAAAAAAAAACTAACGTAAGGTTGAGCTCGAGCGTAACATTTGACACGTCGAAACGTGGTGAAAGTTATGTCAAACATTCGAAAGGTACTCCACGTGCGTAAAGGCTAGTAGCACGTCTTCGGTTTCGCCAGGGAGATCTTTTTTGACTTTTTTGTACACGATTTTGAAGTTTTTACACTTCGACTTCAAATCCGCGTACTTGTGAGATATGGAGTCATTTGTACGGTTGGTACCCCCGACAAGGGTACCAAACTCCGCTAGGACCCTGTGCCACTACGGTCCGCGGCTACGAGGTAACCCTTGGCTTGTTGAAGCACCGTCACAAGACACTTGGTTATACGCGATGATCAGTGTTAGTTTTTCCTCCTCTGTGCACCATGGTTTAAGGTTGATTTTGAAGATTGAGGGTTTAGGGTTTGAAGAATTGGGTGAAGAATTGTGAAGAAGATGATGGTTTTGTGAAGAAGAAGTTAAATATATAGTTAAAAAATATTGTTGGGTAATAAATGAATATAGGTAAAAATTATTTTTTTTTAAATTCAAACTCTTGGTTGTCCGCTAACGGACGTGAGCTGGCTCGTCTGCACTCGCTCGCACCAGCTATCACGTGGGGGTGCTACCGTGCTCGCTAACCACATGGACCAAGTTGTGGCTCGCGGGCCACAACACACAGTCTAATGAGAATAAAAGAGTTAATAGCCAATTTCATCCTCGAGGTTTGGTCAAGTTTGCCACTTCAGTACAAAAACATTTTATTTTTTTTGCAATTCAACACCTGAGGTTTGAATTTTTTTGCTATTTTCGTCCTTTTCACTATCTCGGTTAAAAAAAATCTCGTTAAAGTTAAGGGTAGGGTTGACCCTTTAGATTTTTCGAGCCACCTATGCCATTGCAAGGCGATGCCATCAAGATGAAAAGACGCGAGGTGTACCTTGTCGCCATCTTCAACCTGTTGGAATGCAAAATACTACTCGGCTTGATAAAGCCAACTGACTGGATCGCCCCCACCGAAACAGGGAAATGATAACTTCATATAGGGTTTCGGGGTGTGAAGAACAAGTTTTCCGCCACCGGAGGACGAACCGGATGAGTTCTGATCACCTTATGCTTGCAAGGACGCATTGATGCTTTGCATTTCAGCCAAAATCTTTTCGAACATGGCTTCATGTTGGGCAAAACGATCTTGGGTTTGTTGTTGGAACTCGACATTAGAGATTTTTCGGGTTTCCATTGGATCAAAACCGGCTCTGATACCAATTGGTATGAACCAAACAGAGCAATGGCCTAAGAAATTAAGAGAGCCTTATAGATACTTAAATAACTTTTCATGCATGTCTTTCATTAAACCAACATTGCCTTTTGTAGGCTACAACCACAAAGAAATATAAAACAAACTAAACATTTAATGCAGTGCACTAAGTAAAGTAATGGGAACGCGGATAGTGGAAATGCTAAAAAGCAGGAAATGCAACAACTAAACATAAACGTGGGTAATGGCATGCACGGTTATGCAAGACTCAGCACACATCAAGAACTTAGCCGAATAGTTATCTAGCAAGTTTTAGAGTATAGCCACAACGAGAACAATGGGGACATTTCGTTTTGTTTTATTTCCCCGGAACTTTTGCAGTTGACATTTATTGTTTTACTGTTATTTTTTGTCATTGATGAATATATTTAAATTAATTTTTTTATCGGGAAATTACTTTCATTCAACACCCAAAATATACATTACATTGTACAAGTAAGACACTAATACAATGTAAGACGCCCGTAAAATCACCTGAAGTTACTATTGTTACATCGAAAGTTCCTACCCCATATCATCAAAAATCATGCATCTCTCCCACTCCATAATGCGTTTAGTCACCCTATGATTGTACCCTTTAAAGACCTTGAGATGCATTTCTCCAAGGATAACACCAATTGGATATACTGTATTTATCTTTTTGTGTTATCTCCCCCGTTCATATGATTATTCTCCTCACCATTCCTCGCAAATGCTTGGCCTTGTTAAACAGTGTTTCTTCTAATTCTAGCCCACTTTCTAGGAATAGTCTCGATATTTTGCTCCATTTCCCCTCTTGAACCAAAATAATATACTTCACCACTTTTAGTATTCCCCTCTTATCTACCCATCACATTTAAAACCTCTTCAAAAGTAGCACCATTATTTAACTCCTTATTACACTCTATACCCACCTGATCACAATTAAATCCTTTAATTGAATTATGTCTTCTTTGTGGGTTCAAGAATGGATGAGACAAATTCTCTTCTTGCACAGGCCCATCACCAATATTAATATTAATTGATTTATGTGACCTACCTTCCTTGTTATGTTGCGATTGGAGATGGTCAGTTGGGTCAAATGTGGTGTTCACAGTTAAAGAAGCGAGGAAGTGGCTTGTGGAAGATAACAACAATAGTAACGGGTTGATGTTCAAATGGTGTTCTTGGGTTCCTAATAAATGTAACATGTTTATGTGGAGGGCTAGTAGGGATCGAATTCCGACGTGCAATGCTCTTAGACGAAGAAATGTGTTCGTGGAAGATGACAGTTGCAGTTTATGTGGTGAGACCGAAGAAACTACTTCTCATATCTTTGCAGGCTGCAGGTTCGTTATGGAGGTATGGGCTGGAATCGCTAACTGGTGCAAGCTTCCTCCGCTGTTCGCTTTTTCTGTTCTGGACATCGTTCAAATGGCCGATTATTTGCAGCTGCAGGGAGTTAAGAAAGAGCTGGTTCACGGTTTATTGATTGTCACGTGTTGGAGGATTTGGAAGGCTAGAAACGAGAAGGTTTTCGCAAGTATCAACCCGGAAGCAATTAAAATAGTGGCGGACGTTAAAGCGTTGGGTTTTCTTTGGTATAAATGTAGATTTAGAAAGGATACGGTTGATTGGAATCGTTGGTCTCGTTTTTCTTTTGATGTAACTTAATCGTTTTTCTTGTGGCTTATCTCCGTCTTGGAGATTTTGCCGGTTGTTTGTGAATGAAAGTAGCCTTCCAAAAAAAAAAACATATTCCCACCCACATTTAATATTGTTTCATTGGAATCATTACTCGCCATAATTGTGTCATTAATGTTTTCGTCCCCCATGCACATCGTTTCGTTTTCTCTGTAACATTCCGTATGCTCTTTGTTTCCGACGTCATCTAGCACCGACTCTTTCCGGCCAGGTTCCCGGTGACTGAAATCTTCAATAATCTCCCCCTCCTACGCTTGTTCCTCTGTTTCCATGTTTTGACTCAACGAAGGACTCCTAATGTCATCCGATAAAACAACCTGGTTCCTAAGGGTTTGTTTACTGTTCATACGATTCACCAGAACTGTCCCGTCACGGTATTCTTCCACAAAGTCTGGACACCATAATTGTTCAACTTCATCTACCCCTACCTGTATTTCTTCACGTTTCCATTGTAACAGTACAATATCTTCAATTTTATTCCCATGTTTTGTCAAAACACCCACAATCTCTGTTAGAGACCGATTCGAGATGGTCAATCTCCCAAGTGACCCATTGAGTGGGTTAGACTCAAAAGAATATAGACAAAGAATACTAGAGTTTTTCCAACAATTTTCTCTCCTTCTTTTCATTAATAAAACCATGCTTAAATACTACTAAAGTTATAGTAACTACTAACTAGAAAGCAAACATGCAGAGAACATGGAGATCATGCAAAAAATAAATGGAAACGTGAGGTCCTAAGTTAATGGCAAAATAACTTCCACGAGAGACCAATAGCTTGAACTGCGATGACGTGGCACATATCAATCTCCGATGCCAAATTACCGTCCTGAGTTGATGCCAAAGATCCATGTACTAATGTTCCAAGCTTTTCTGCCACTGAATTAAAAACCTCCTTGTTCCATAACTGAATCGGAACACTGGAAATTTTTAACCAAGCGATCCTTTTGAATTCCAAATTTTTCCCCTGCCACGTTTCCAATGTACTAAACCAATCTATCCATTCGTTCCTTCCTTAAGTCCTGACTGAATCTTTTTGCTTATGCACTGGTATTAAACGACATCATAACACGTAAACCACCAACATATTTGGGGGACACCCCGGTCATGTTTATCGCCTTAACGAGTTCATCTATTCGGCATAGTTTGGTGGCGTCTTTAGCTTTTCCAATCAAGGAGCAACCTTCCATGTCTTTGATGCATCAAAATTTCCTTCTGGGATATTGACAACCTTTTCCTTTTGAGTGTTGTCCATTTCTCCTGTTAAAATATTCTTGAAGGATTGATCCCCACCCGTCCTCTTCCTTTACAAATTTTTCCAAGTTAACCCTTACTTGTAAATCGTTGATACGAATGTTATTTAGAGCAGCCACCATCGCTTCCTTGATCTTTACCCCGTTTAATCTTACGAATGCAAAGAACTTAACAGACTTGTCTCTTCGTCTCGGTAGATATGCATCCACTATCTTACCGCATCCATGAAATTCTCTCCATAAACTTCCTAGCGAGCACTGGCATGGAAGATTTGTAACAAAGAAGGTTGTCGAGTTTCTGATCATCTCCCTGTTGGCTTGTTGAAAAGGCTGTGCATGATTCGGTTGTCATCGTCTCTTTCGTTGTGTTTCCCAATCATCGTCATCTCACATCGTGTTCATATGCGCATGTAAAAATTACCCAGTTGTCATATCTAATATTGGTAGGGCTGCAAACGAACTGAATTTTCAGCGAAGGCGGGAATTTTGTTTGTGTTCGTTTGTTTAATAAATGAATGAACACGAACAAAAAAATCCGTTCGTTTAGTTAAACGAACGAACATGAACAGAGGCCACGTTCGTTTGTTTATGTTTGTGAACTTTTGGTAACGTGTTCGTTTGTGTTCGATAGTTTAGTAAGGTTTTTAATTTGTATAATTTGTCTTGATATTCTTTTACTTTTATTTATTTTACACAAACGAACACGGATATAAAATCTCGTTCGATAAGTGTTCATGAACTGTTCGTAAATACATATCTTCCTTAACAAACAAACACGAACAAAGCCTTATTTCTGTTCGTTTGGTTTGTTTGCAGCCCTAAATATTGAGGTTTGGCTAATTACAGTGGAAGCATTTTTCTAGAATAAAGTAGGCGAAATGGAAATAAGAAAGCTACCGAGTGTAAATTGCTTCTTCCGACAAAACTCTAATTAAATGAAGTGGGGAGGATTGAACTTGGGTAGCTCTCACTTGGCGGCACCAATCATTATTTCTCACACATTAATATAATCAAACCTAACTAAATTAAATTTTTGCCACTTAGGTTATAGCCTAATGGTAGAGAGGAAATCCTCTCTTAAATACGGTTGAGAGTTCAACTCCAATGGTGTGTAAAAAAAGTGTAAAAGGTGAAAATAAAGAGGCGTAAGAAATTAGCGGTTCAAAAAAAAGTCAAATCCCTTTATTATAATTAACAAAATTAACAATTATCATAATAAATATTTAACTTGGACTTTTATATGAAAAGGATTAATTTAAATAAAGTCATGCATGTCATAGTATCGGTATAACTTTATTAAAATGTCTTCCACTTGATACATTTAATTATTCTTATGTCCCATGAACTAAACTCATAAATATGCAACCTTTTTCTGTTTTATATAAGGGGCATTTAAGACGTAGAAATGGTTACATGACAACAAAAAAATATATTCACCTTTGATGACTGGACATAGTTTTAATTGCTAGTTTTCTATTCTATATTATATATACTATGTTAGAACTCTTTGTATTACACGGTTTGTATAAATGTAATTTATAAATTAAGTTGGGCTCTTAATATTTATGGGTTTATTTCAAAAAATGATTATTATTGGCTTTTATTGTAATTTGGCCTATAAAAAAGCAAAACCTGGAAATGCGGCGATATAACCGATATATGATAATCAAAATATCGGTGGGATATCAGCAAATATCATCGATGATATCGGTACCGATGTTTGCCACCGATATTTGACACCGAGTATCGGTGAGGGTCCGATAACCGATATCCCACCGATATTGACTGCTTAATTCAAGCGTCATTGTAATCGTTTCATCGAACCCTACGATCTTCGTTTTTAGGTTTTCACTTTTTTGAATTTTTATCCTGTAGTTTTTAGAATTTACGTTATATCATTGTGTCTTTTATGTAGCATTGTGTATTTTTCTTATTTTCATCATTGTGTCATTTTTGTAGTTCATTGTGTCTTTGTTCTTCAGCATTGTGTTATATTTTTCAACATTGTGGTATATTTTGTGGCTTATTGTGTCATATTTCGTGATTTATTGTGTTTTTTGTATCCTTTTTACCCTTCTCATTTTTGTTACACTGTGTAGAATAACTTAACCCTTGATTAGGATTGCAAGGTTTTTTATAATGCACATACACAAAAAGATTTTACAACTTTGAAAATTATTGTATATGTAACTTTTATTAACATCCACATGCTTATATTTGGCACCGGATGCTATCCGTTTCCTGACCAGGATCCAACGAGTTATTAATAGTAGTGTTTCGGCTTCGGGTGGGCAAGGTTACGTTTTTAGTAGATTAGGGTTTGTCATTCAGAAATGGGTGGTGGCGCAACTTGTTGCCCGCCTACCTGCTATCTTAATGTAATTTTCTCAGTCATGGAATGAAAAATATTATTATTAAAAAAAGTGATGTTAATGATTTTTGTTGTGTAAAAATTGTACTACTATACATTTATGCGTAGTATGCAAGTATATATGCATATCGTACTTTTGAAAGTGATAACTTAATTTGATTCCAACTTTAATAGGCACATACACATATTGCCAAAATGTAGTATCACTGAAAAATATTGTGTCGTTGGAATATTTAGCATGATCATAATCAAAGATATTACA
Organism: Ambrosia x helenae; assembly: GCA_030844895.1. Classification (NCBI taxonomy): domain Eukaryota; kingdom Viridiplantae; phylum Streptophyta; class Magnoliopsida; order Asterales; family Asteraceae; genus Ambrosia; species Ambrosia x helenae. Next base: position 104,421 of record JAUTDX010000691.1, on the reverse strand, counting down.
TAAATATTCCAAATTCTGTATTTAAATCTTCCATATGATATGACCTTGTATATCTGAACTCATAAAGTATGTACATTTGTACTCCTATACACAAGTTTACAAATATACTTTCTTTTTGCATTGTAGCATTTTCAATCATAAATAAATGAAATAAAAGATTCTTCGGTCTTTTTGTAAGATCACAAAGTTCCATTAAATTGACGCACATATAGAGTGAAAGTTTTTTACACGTAACTTGTAACACTATTACCTTTTTATATACACGACCTTAATAAGTTTTATTGTGTTCTTTTTACTTTTGATACAATTTCAATTATGAACAAGGATCCAAACCGAGAATAATTTTGATTACTGATTAACCAGAATCCAAACCGATTTTCTTTCTTATCGGATTCTTATTTCGTTTTAGTCAATGTTTTTCAAACCAGATCAGAAGTGAACCGGTCACTTTCCCGGTCTATTGATTAGGAACTGATAAAAAACACCCAAATAACATTACATAATAAAAAAAACTGAATATGTACGTGGGGAAAGGCTCTAGCAAAAGAAAGCTATTTTCAAGAACCAAAGAACAAAATAAATCATTTGCTTGTTCAATCTTAAAAAATTGTAAAATACAAGAAAGTGATTAAAGTGCAATGTCTATTCTTTTTTCTTGAAATTATATTTTATAGAACTTATACATATTAAGGTTATGTGCAAGTTATATTAACTATACACATGAACTATACATGTGTAGTTAAATATTTAAAAGAAGAAGAACATATGAACAAATTAGTTTTAGGGTCTTTATACATAGGGAAATGGAATTAAATAATCATAACTTTGAGGTATTGGAAGACAGTAATCCTAACTTGAAAGTTGTAAGGCAATAGTCCCAACTTGTCTTGTATTTTATTCCATTGGACCAAAACTAACTGGGGCTAGTTTTTTAACAAACCCAGTTAGTTTTCTGGCTAAAAATGTAACTTTTAAAAGATCAAGGATCATTTCTGCCCATTAGTCAAACTTTTTAAACAAACCCAATTCCTTATCCGGTGACCGGTGCTCTACTCTGGTGACCACTCCACCATCTCCGGCGACCACCTATCTTTTTCCGGCGACCACCCCTCCACCTCCGGCGACCACCCCTCCACCTCCGGCGACCACCTCTCCTTTTCCAGTGACCACCCCTCCCCCTCCAACGACCACCCCTCCACCTCCGGCGACAAAGAAAATGAAGGAGAGGTGAAGCGGTGGTCGCCGGAGATGAAGGGGTGGTCGCCGGAAAAAGGAGAGGTGGTCGCCGAAGACGGAGTGGTTGGTCGCCGGAGGAGAGCACCGGTCACCAGAGAAGGAATTGAGTTTGTTTAAAAAGTTTGACTAATGGGCAGAAATAGTCCTTGATCTTTTAAAAATTACATTTGTATGTAAAAATTACAAAGCATTAATAAGAAAATCAAAAGATGTAGAATTGTTATTTTATGTTCATAATAAGTCAGTTTTTTTAAATGAACTTCACTCTATGTGTGTGTATATATATAAAACAAAATATAATACAATATGAATCACTTTTTGTTTGTGGTAGGATCAGGTTTGTAATTCAAAACAAGTTGTGATTTAACTTTTTGCCCATTTACCCATAGTTATTACCAGGGCTGTTCAAATCGTACGTTGTTCGTGGCTCGCTCAGAAAATGTTTGCTCGATCTTCCGTTTGGCTGTATATGAGCCAATTGGCTCGGTTCGGTTTGTAAATGAGCCAAGCATGAGCAAAGGTATGCTCGGCTCGATTCGGCTCGAATAAAATTTTCTTTATTTAATAATAAATATACACACAATTTACGGATAAATTTATGGCCTTATATATAACATTTTATTGGATTTGACTCAGTATATGCAAACAAAATATAACTAGCCCACTTAGCTCAATAAAAAATTTAATATTAAACAATAAGTCATGAGGTGACAGTCTTGACTTATTTATGTTATTAGTCATCCATTGCTAAAGCCCCTTACGGCTGTGCGCATATAATATATATATGTGTGTGTGGCCCTCGGGGGCAAAAGTAAAGTTGCACTAATTTTAACGTTATTTTACTAATTTCGTGAAAATAACGTTAAAAATGACGGACGGTTAATCATGCATCATGTAGTGGCGTTGATAGCTAAAAGACAAGGGGATACATGCACCAATCGGGTTTGTCCCGATTGCTAAGTGTTATGTGCCTTATGTCCAAGGCTTGATTCAAAGCCACTATCGAGCCGGGGGTCTCACTGGAAGCAGCCTCTCTATTCCCACGGGTTAGAGGTAAGGCTGTCTACATCTTACCCTCCTCAGACCCTACCTTAGCTTTTGCTATTGGTGGGATTAACTGAGTATGATGATGATGATGATGAGTCGTCCATTGCTAATTGTCACTTGATATCACACCTACATCACAATGCAACAACTGTTCTCTAACGTATGCTTATCACCTCACTAGCCTAAATCTAAGCCTCATCATTGGACACTAGGATCTCAATATTAGCGTTATCATCGGACATTTCGACCTTTGTTGTCACCCAACAATGAAAACCTCGAAGGAAACATCGCAATTTTATGATCGTCCATATTACTCTCCGCTCGATTCTCGCTCGACGCTCGCTCAAAAAATTTGCACTCGAAGAATGCTCGTTCGGTTTTCGGCTCGATTGTAAACGAGCCGCTCCGCTCGGTTCGGTTTGTAAACAAGCCAAGCACGAGCAAAGCTCCGCTCGGATCGGCTCGGCTCGTGAACAGCCTTAGTTATTACGTAATTTTCCCAAGTTTTTTTTTTTTTCTGAAAATGAGAGAGTAAAATCTAAAAAAGTAAATTATAGTAGTGATATCTTATCATAATCTAAAAACGTAAATTATAGTGGTGGAGTGGTTGTGAAAGAGTTGGTGCTCTTTGTGACCAGATTCAATTATCACTCTACTCATTATTTTCTATGACATCCGGGCAATAATGGTGACAAACAAACCGAGGGGCGTTTGATCCTGAGCCGCACCCCGATTTTCACTCGACTGTTACCCTAGCGAGGAAACGGTTTTCAGAGGAACACCATAACCAAGTCTGATAAACTAGCACGGGCCCGACTAAGACAACGTAGTCTGGGACAGACATTGGCTAGTGCTGCCGATTAGGCACTGTAACATCACCACTCATTTTCAAATAAAAGTCCTCGTTAAAAAAATTCGATTCTTTAGTATTTTTTATTATTATTTTTTATAGTGACTATGACCTTTAAACATTTTTTTATACAATTCCTAAATTACATTTACTTATGACTTGTTTTTCTTATAAAAATTCATATCTAATTCGCGTATCCATCTTCCTCCTTTTTCCTCAATAACCCTCTCTCTCTCTCTCTCTCTCTCTCTCTCTCTCTCTCTCTCTCTCTCTCTCTCTCTCATCGATTTGGATTGAACGATTGATAATAATACCTCTCGATGATGAACCCAATCCCCTAACCCAATCCCTCTCCTTCTTCCCTACACACACATACACACACACACTCACTCTTTTACAAACCATAAACCATGAAACCATCGATGCAACCTCCATCAACCACAACCAACCGTAATATTAATAATAATAACCGGCCACGCCGCCGTCCCGACCTAACCCTCCCTTTACCCCAACGCGAACCACCAATAGCCGTCCCTTTACCCCTCCCCCCTTCATCTACTCAACCACCAACCTCAACCACCACCACCAAACCCCAACCCCAACCCTTCTCTCTCTCCGACCTCGACCGGTTGAACCGGATCGGTTCCGGTTCAGGCGGCACCGTCTACAAAGTCCATCACCGTCCCACCGGTCAACTCTTCGCCTTAAAAGTCATCTACGGTAACCACGAAGACGACGTCCGCCGTCAGATCTGCCGCGAAATCGAGATCTTACGTGACGTGGATAACCTCAACATCGTTAAATGTCACGATATGTTCGATCGTGCTGGTGAGATCCAGGTGTTGTTAGAATACATGGACGGTGGATCTCTTGAAGGTACACATGTCTCTCATGAACCTTCCTTAGCTGATCTCACTCGTCAGGTGCTTTCTGGTATTTATTATCTTCATCGTAGGAAGATTGTTCATAGAGATATTAAACCGTCCAATTTGTTAATTAATTCTAGAAAACAAGTTAAAATTGCTGATTTCGGTGTTTCGAGGATATTAGCACAAACCATGGATCCTTGTAACAGTTCTGTAGGTACGATTGCGTATATGAGTCCTGAACGGATAAATACAGATCTAAACCATGGAAAATACGACGGTTATGCTGGTGATATATGGAGCTTTGGTGTGAGTATACTCGAGTTTTATTTAGGTCGGTTTCCGTTTGCGGTAGGTAGGCAAGGGGATTGGGCGAGAGTTTGATGTGTGCGATTTGTATGTCGCAGCCACCAGAGGCTCCCGTGACTGCGTCACGGGAGTTTAGGGACTTTATTTCGTGTTGTTTGCAGCGAGATCCTGCGAGGAGGTGGACTGCAGCGCGGTTGCTGCAGCATCCGTTTGTTACTGGGAGGTCTGGTAATCATGTGAGTAGTGGTGGTAGTAGTACTAATAATAATCAAGTGCATCCGGTTCATCAGTTGCTTCCTCCTCCGCCTCCTCCTCGTACGCATTTTTCGTCTTCTTCTTCGTGATTTTGTAACTTGTTATTGTGTTTTTGTCATGATTCTGTCATGATTTACTTGTGTTATGAACATTATCAACATTATCAGACGATGATTTAAATGGAAGAACTAGCAATTTGTCTGTGAATTCGTCAATTTTTTACTTGTCTTAAGAATATTAATCGATATTCTTCTTTTGATTATATCTAGTGACGGATACAGGGACTAGGATTTATTTTCTTGGCCGATCGGTGGTTGTTGCCCGTCTGCCTGTAATTTTCGCTTTTATGGAATGTAAGTATGAAAAATTATATAACAGTGCCGAAATAAAATAAAATAAAAAAATCGGTGGTTTAACCAAACTTTTAAGGGGGGCGACTGGTATTTTTGCCTATAAATCACACTAATTTGTTTTCAGGGGGCACCCCCCCCCCCCCCCACACACACACACACATGTAGCTCCACCACTCGTTATATCATGTATGAACTTGGTGATAGAAATTGAAGGATGTGATTCCAAATGTTGTGTGATGATATAATTAGAGAAGATGAAAAGTAGCTTTATATAGATGTTACCTATATATATATATATATATATCTACAAAGTGGTGATTATGCATGCGTGTGTGTGATGTGTGTGTGTGTGTGTGTAATGAATGGTGGAGTGGGTGGAAAGATGGATCTTTACATCTTTTGACATCCTATCTTTGTAGCAGCAGAAGCATTGCTTTACTAATAATGATAATAATAAAAGGTATCCATCCAACTCATAGTGTCAATACTTTATTGTGCCCATTTGTCACCGTAGTTTGTTTAATATTACGTGTGCAAAGATTTTATTTGTATATGTCATGTTTGTTGATATGTTTATTTTTGGACAATCTTGTAATTTGACATATTTGACCCATATCTAAAGGGGGCTGTTCATATATAGGCAACTTGATGTCTTGATGGAAATTGTCACATCTACATCTCTGTCTATGTCTATTAGTGGTCCTTGTTCATTGATAAACTCCTAGTGCACTTAATGTTTGTATTTTTTTAACGAGACTTGAACTCTCATCCACTTGAATGACGTATTGGATGTGCATAGATACCGAACGCAACAAAATTGTTAATGAGATTAAAGCGGTCAATAGTAAGGCGAATTACATGCTCACTTGTAACACAAATAATCACTGAATTACAATTTGAATTAGTGAAGGTTGTATATTAAAAAACATGTTTGGTTGGTTAAAAAATTGGAAACTTAATACGTTTAATCAAGTTCTCTTTAATCTAAGAAATTCAAGATTCTGTCAAATAACCCAAAAGGTTGTTTAAAAAGGAATTAATAAAGGTTGACTAGCCAGCCAAACTACTTCTCTGACATTCACAGCCTGCAAATCTATAACAAAACCGACTGCAATGGCTTCGAGGGACAGAAGTCTGATGGCGGTGTTCCGAATGAGATGTGATCTCAAGAAGGCTCAAGGGGTGTTACTATGGAGAGGGGATGGAAAATAAGGGCTTGGGAGGGATTGAGCAAAATATAAACCAAACACCTCATAAAATCACAGGAGAGGTAAGTGATATTTTTAGGTGTCACCATAGCCAATTTCTATGCGTTCTACGAGTCCAAATCATCCACTGTAATTAAAAGATTATCTATGAGCATCAAGAGAACTACAATAGTCACAATATTTACTCGTACCACTTCATGAGCGCACAAGTGACGAAAGATGACCCCAAGGTCTCCTTATAAAGATAATCACCATCAATATCCGATCTTCTTTCAAACTTAATTGAGTGCATTTTTAAGAAAGTGATAAAACAATTTAAGATCTTTATCTCCTATTTCCCTCAACTTATGTAGAAAAAAAAACCCAAATTAATTCTAACAGATTTTGAATTGATCAAATCTTTTTCGAAGAGAAGCAATAGTCTGATAACAATATTTAAGAAATAATTTATAAGGTTTATTATTTAGTTAATGGATTATTGATCAATTTGTTTTTCATGCCCAGTTGCATGGTAGTGTTGTCATTTGTAATCTTGGCAGTTTGAATGTAGACAAGACTGCTTTCAGTTTTAAATGGGAAATTTTTATAACTACATATAAGTGCAACAAATTGCAGGACAAATTTTGGGTTCAAAATTTTTATAAAAAATTCACCAAGTGATGTGAAGCGTTTTTTACGCGTTTTTGTCCGAAAATTTTATATGTATTGAGTTTTCAAGCTCCGCCACTACCTATATAATACTTGTGCACGAATGTTGGTTTATCTATGTAGAGAACCTAGATTTTACTTGAGTCTGTAACTACACCATCATCATCATACTCGGTTAATCCCACCTATAGCGAAACTAAGGTAGGGTTCGAGGAGGGTAAGATGTAGACGGCCTTACCTCTACCCCTAAAAATAGAGAGGCTGCTTCCAGTGAGACCCCCGGCTCGATGTGGTTTGGTATCAAGCCTTGGACATAAGACACAGAATACTTAGCAATCGGGACAAACCCGATCGGTGCATGTACCCTTTTGTCTTTTGGCTATCAAAGCCACCACATAATGCATGATTAACCGTCCGTCGTTTTTAACGTTATTTTCACGAAATTAGTAAAATAACGTTAAAACTAGTGCAACTTTACTTTTGACCCCCGAGGGCCACACATATATGCATTATATGCGCACACCGTAAGTGGGGCACTGTAACTACACCAAGTAATGTGAAATGTTTTTTTTTACACTAACCAGCCTAAGGTAAAGAATCTCTTATCAAGTACTTATGATAACACCGACCACAAGAGGACAACGTATCAAGGGACTTGAGTAGTTATCATTTAGTACATTAATCTTTAGGATGCTCTAGCAGATTGTTACCTAAGTGTTATTCACACTGTCAGTCCTTAACCATGTGTTGGTTAATCAACTCGTTCAAAGGAAGCTTTGCTTCTAAGAGACGTGTGTGTGTGTATATATCAAGCACTTCAGTGAAAGATTAACAATAAAATCTACACAACTGTTAATGGGTCAGTGTGAAGAATAGATGTTAGCACAATGAGTTCAACTATCCTTTTGAGATTTGACAATATCTCATAAGTGATTAATGATTAAATACAATGAGGATTTTAAAGGTTAAAGAATCAATGGATATATCTGATATCTCCGACAAAGATTTGAAAGATAAAGTTAGATTGGGCGATTACCAAAGATGGAGCAAAGAGAATCATACAACTATACAAGGGACCATTTACGGAATATATAATGCATTTTCTTATTCTAAGAAAATGGTCGTTGACTCTCCATATCTCCAGCTGTTGCATGTTTAGATTCCAGTGAATCCTTAGGTTTTTTTTTGATCGGCAAACAACATTTCCATTTCACCCAAATATATGTACATAACAAGAAAACACCCCCGAAGGTACATACAATGGTTACTAACTAATAAGACACTAGTCGCAACACAAGAATACCGAGGAACACCTAATACAACCTTTGTTGAGAAACGGCTTATGAGACGCACGTTACCGGTACTTCAAAAGCTTTCCACTTCTCCCAAGTCCACCCGGCCGGTTTGAATTTATGGTTGACCCAACTAAACGAGGTCGCTTGAATTTCGCCAAAAAGACTATCCACTACCGCCCTTTTTCCTTGAAATATAGCGGCATTTCGCCAGTGAATACTTAGGTAGTGTGATGGTTTTACCAGATGTGGTATAAGTGAGGTCGAATATATACTTGGTAAAACAAAGGGGTTTTCTGACATTTAAAAATATATTGCAGCATATGTTTACTGTCTTCAACTCTTCATAACCGTATATAAATTAAGCGTACAAAACATAACCATAACCATGTATATACAACAATAACCTTACCCAGTAAAAAATCCCACACTTAACCGTGTATATACATTATCCCTAAAATATAATCTAGGTCTTAGTAATTTTGTGGAAAGCAGAAAAAAAGGTTGAAAGTTTTCCATCATCCTCATCAAAGTTGATACACAAAGATATAAGGGGGGATGGAGCGCTACCAGAATTGGTCACGGGTACCCCACTACTAACACGGTAATACCGTCGCCGGTAGTGCTGGTAGAGGTCATGTGAAGCAAATTCTGCTTGTAGTTAACGAGAGTTTCTCTCTCCAAAAATAAAAATATATATATATATATATATTTAATGTAGTAGGTGTAGGTGGTGGCTTCACTTGTGGTGGAGAAGGTGCATGTAATGTATTATTATTGTGTGAAAATCAGTGGCGGATCTCGAATATAACACAAGGGGTAACATTTTATGGAAGTTAATTTAAGGGATAACAAAAAATTTGTTTTAGGGGTAACATTTTATAAAAATACCTTAAAAAACAATTTTTTGCACTTCGGCAGGAAAATCAAGGGGTAACAGATGTCCCCCTAATCCTTAACTACATCCGCCCCTGGTGAAAATCATTAATTATTATTAATTATTGGGTAAAGAATCAGTGAAGTGCTGCCTCTAAAAAATGTTTTAGTGGAGTGAATCAGTACATTTTTTAGAGGCAGCACTTCACTGATTCTCGACCCAATAATTATAAAAATACCTTAAAAAACAATTTTTTGCACTTCGGCAGGAAAATCAAGGGGGTAACAGATGTCCCCCCTAATCCTTAACTACATCCGCCCCTGGTGAAAATCATTAATTATTATTAATTATTGGGTAAAGAATCAGTGAAGTGCTGCCTCTAAAAAATGTTTTAGTGGAGTGAATCAGTGAAGTTTGGAAAAAAAAAGGGTTGCACCCATACCCCCTCCCCCCCTCTAATATTATGTTCTTCTATTAAAGTAGATGCCAACTAACTGTAAATACCTTGATCACCTTTTTGACTGCATCAAGAAAGTCTCTGTCACAGTCTTCATACATGTTCTAATAGCCTGAATTCCTCCAGCATCTGTGCACACACTCCTTGTATCTAACATGCACATTCAAAATTGATGTCACTTCTAAACTATGCAACCATTTTGTGTTGCTTCGAAACGATATTGTTAGATCTAAGCTACTTGTTACTTAAAGATGAGGACTCTCTAACATTAAGCTTGCCAAACCAAATGATTGATTTTAATAAGCAAATCTCAAGTACCATGTATGAACAACATGCTGCATAAATCATGGCTTTTCATGTGTTAAATTTTATGACAGTTTACACCTTTTAGCCACAACAAAAAACTACTAACTCAGCAGCAGCAACAAAAGTGTTAATAATCAGTAGACATGTGATGAATTTGAGAAACAAAACAATCAATGGATTCATGTCTGTCTGTTTGTCTGTGTTAAGTACATGGCAGCTGAACAAATCAAAATTTTCCATCTACTTCTTATTCCTAAAATAAGTTCAACTAGTTTTGTTGTTGATGGTATTTTAGAACATCCATTGTATTCAAATCAAAGACTTTGCTAATGTCTTTTAATGTACACTTGCTAACATCATTTCCGTCACCAATAAGTCTTTCAAGCTCCTCAGATGCTTGCATTATCTGCACACATTTACATTCCTATTAGGATAACAAATATAAGTATAATAACTATAATATTCATAATGTATTTACTTGAATGAAAGCCTAATTAAATGTGGGTAGGGGTGTAAACGAGCCGAGCCCGAGCTTGACTAGGCTCGAGCTCGGCTCGAGGTAATTTAAAAATATTTTTAAACGACCTACAAGCTCGACTCGAGCTCGCTTCAATAGCTTAAACGAGCAAAAGCTCGGCTCACCAATATTATTAATTAACGTTGAACAGGACAAAATCGCATATATAAAAAATATATATATAATGTTTGTTTGGAGCTTTGTATGTAAGGCTCGAGCTCGAGCTCGGGCTCGATAACTACATGGATACCATAAACCATTATTAATATACAAATCTATACCTAAAAAATTTCACTAAACAAAAATAAAAGCATATCACACACGTGCTCACGCCCACACACATACAACCCTTGCAGTAAGCAAATATGCAACTCTAACATATAGATTAAAAACACTAGTCCATAAATTACATAAAAACAATAATATTAAAACCAAATCCCTAAGTCCTAAATGGTAATGCTGAATATTATATGAACAATATAATCATACAAGTATATCAAGTCATTAAATTTTGTAATGTAAAAAGAGAACTCTAATTTAACATAATAGCAAAAATCAAATAGTTTGTACATAATTAAACAACGAATGGAAAGGGGAAAAGATGACCCATTCTGTGCCTCCTGTTTGTAACTCTAATCTTATATTGTTTCTGAATTTAAATTTGGATTTCAAAATCTTACAAATTGCAAGTTCGCAACATAGGGGTATGCACTATGGTTTCCTGTAGTCCTACAATGGTATATCCTTCCCTATTTTAGTTGGCTGGAATGGAATGGAATAGAATCGAGAATTTAACGAAATCAGAAATGTAATGGAATGGAACATTATATTTTATTATCATGTAGGTTGACTTGTAGGAATAAAAAGACTTTTCATGTGAATTTGTTTACAAAAACACAATATATCGAAGCCAATTATAATTTTATCTCTATTTCATACATTGTTTAATAATCTTTTACATTTTTATATACAAATCATACACATTAAACATAATTAAGCCCAACAAAACCTTAATTCAGTTTATAAAGGCATATTTCCTGATTACTGTTGGAAAAAAAATATTCTGATGTTTTTAAAAAGATTTATGTTCTTGAATAAAATTGAATTACATTGTAATTTTTCAAAACAACTTTATCCATGGGAATGGAGATGAGCTGAATGGAAGGAATCACATTCTTTCAAAAATGGTCCATTTCATCCTTTTAGGGGGTATTTTGAGTTTGCTTATTGCTGATTGCCTTTTAAAATAAGTGATTTGGAATATGCAACTTCAAATTATCTATCCAAAACAGTTTATTTCACTCCCAAATATTCAAATAAGCAGTTTTAACAAGCGTTATTTCATTCCAATGGAAGGGACCATTCCATTCCTTTTCCAGTCCACAGTACCATAAACTGCATGATATATCAAAAGCTGTGGTAAACCAAGATTGTAAGGTGTAAATGTGTAATATACCAGTGGAGGGTGACTTTCCTTCTCTGGGTCATTTTCTGCTGCTGCATTCCCATGGTCTTTCTCAGGAGAGTTTCGATTCTTTGAGGAATCTGATACCAGCTCAAGAAGTTTCTCACTTCCCTGAAGATAAGGACAATAAGCGAGTTTGAAAAAAAAGGGTTTGATATGTGAAAAAATCACGACAAGACACGTAACTATATAACATAATCAATAGGTTAACTAAATAAGCAAGAAAATGATCATTAGAGAACCATAATAAAGTAACTAAATACTCATAGTTAATAGTGAGACAATCATAAAGTTAAAAACTACCAATGTCACCTAGTTGACATGGTTTTAGAAGCTCAACTCACCTTGAGAGCTCTCCAGTGGGAATAGGTGCGGAATAAGATCCAAAAGAACGGTACATTTGGTAAAGGTAGAACCTAATGAAAAAAAAAAATAGGTAAATCTTTGCAGGATGTACTAACAAAAAACAAGCCTTACAGCAGAACAATAAATTATATATATTGTGCATATTGAAAATGGACTTTATTTTATCACACAATTTGAATTTCAATGTGATACAAATATTGCAGAACAATAAACTATATATATTGTGCATTCCAGATCTAGCTGTGCATAGATAGATATACATACAGCAAAAGCAGAGGTAACTGGGAGCAGTGTCACAGATCCATAAAAGTAATTCTTGTGAACAATAGTCCCCCTGCAGACAGAAAGAATCCACTTTAAATTCAACAACAAAATATATTAATACCATGGATTAAACAAACTGATTACATTTGAAAAGGTCGTTAAATCAGTGTGAAGAGTAAAAATGTTTTCTTACAACAAGGCAAACAGAAAGACACAAGGTACAGGTACCGCTTTATTGAAGACATGTAGTCATGTACAAGTTAAAACCTAGAAAATGACAATGCAGTAAAATAGACGTACTCAAGTAACTACATTTTTCATGTTATAACCTACTTTGTGTGGCTGGTCATCACAAAAACTATTAACAAGAACAAATACAGCAAAACGAAAATGTAATAATCAACAAAAACTTCCATAATACTAAGACCTACCTTAAAGCAATATGCCTTAATCTTCGTCGAACAAGCCTCGGATTTAAGCTTCAAACAGATAAAACACAAAGAGTCAGTATTCAACGATGTCCACCACTGTTTTAATACCAATTTGATCATTTAAACTAGTAGAGTAGATGTTTGTGCTAGTGACTTATTTAGGAAACGGTGTAAGGCATTCAAAAACTTAAAGAATTAAAAATAAAATGTTCTTGGATGACATATAATACTTAGGAATTATTTGCAAATGGTGAATACTTACTTGACAGAATTTAAAATCAGTGCAATTGACAATATAAAACATGTAAATGGCTGACTTTTACTTATTTTAAGTTTAATCTTGCATCCACATAGTTGGTGATGGTCTAGCAAAAATGATCCATTATTCCATTTTGCCCTAAATAGGTGGAGATAGGATATTAATATGTACATGCATACTTTATTGCTTGATGAACTATTAATGGGGAATGCATACATGGTTTTGGTTGAAATGGGTGTTGTTTAACACTCTAACCTAGAAATCAGGAGAAAGGAATTAGCAGGTGAATGTGTGTTTGAACTTTGAATACAAAAAATATGTTAATGCATATGTTACGACACATTGGATATCGGGGCTGTAGCTTACAAAAACATGGATGTTGTTTCATGGCTTGAAAATTAACTGAGTTTGGAAAGGAAGAAGACATGGTTACGATTTGAATTGTGAAGTTACAAGATAAACTGTTTCTCCTCATTTAAGTTTTAGGCATTGTTTGTAGATGAACTTGCCAATTGCTATGCAACCAATTTCGGTTGGACTTGGTAAGACCTAACTATGGCATGACATAGATATGATACTCGTTAATTTTGTTATGTATATGATTGACTGGGTTGTAAGGCTTTCACAGGTGATCTCATCAAAACCATGATTGCATATTCAAATTAGATATTCAATGTTAATATACGAATGTCACATAGTTATATTGTGATAAATAAGGAGCTTGCTTGTAACGATTAACATGCTAAATGATTTATTTAACATCTTACTGTGTAATGAAAGGTCAGAAATTTGTTGTCCCATTTTCATTACGTATGCTACTATGCTTACAAAGAAGATAACAACATTTGAATCTGGTATAAGTCATTCAATTGATGTTGGCCTGATTAGTAACACCTGAGGTAATCTAGATTTGTTGTAATAGACTGATAGTCAATATAACCAGCAGCTGTTAATTGTTATGCATACTTTACGGAAAATATTTGTTGTCTGCAAATTGCAACAGAATTCTGGCCTAATGATAATAAACATAAACCAAAACAAACCTTGATGGGAAGACAACCTCAACACCAGTTAACTGCTTCGGAATCGATTTCAAAAATATCTCAGACGGCTTAACTCGTGATAAAAGCTTCAATCCCAAACTACACATCAAAACCAAAAAAGCAATAAAATAAAATAAAATAAAATATCACAATCACTTACTTAAACCACATAGGCACATAACATCAACATCAACATAACATAAAAAAATAACCATAATAACCATAATACCTATGAAGTTTACTCTTGAAACTTCCTTCAGGCGCCTTCTCCAATCCAGACCAAGCCTTATTCATCTACACATAACACAAAAGTTGAAGAAATTATAGGACTATGGAAACAAGTCTAATCGTGTTAAACAGGACGGAGTGACGACTAATTTAACTACTTAATATCTCATCTCTATATAATAATCAGTTATACGTTTTATGTAGCAAAAGGAGAAATGACGAATATTTCAAAAAAAAAAAATATTAAACATGTTTAATTGTGTTATTATTATTATTATTATTAACATCAAATAATAAAATGAAGTAGGAAAAACAGAAGAAGAAGATGACGTGCCTTATTAGCAGCAAAATCGATACAAATCTCGAGATTAGCAGCAGTGGATTTGTTAGAAGAAGAAAGGTTCTCCCAAAGGTGTTTAAAGGTGGTAGGTGTTTGTGAAGATTGTGATTGTGCGTTTGACCGGTCAACGGATCTAACAAAGCACCAGTTCCTTCCTTTGATCGGGAACACTAATAATCTGGCTCTCATGTTTGCTTTTTGTGTGTGACCTAATGCATGAATGGACAGGTGTAACAATTGGTTGTGTGATAATGGTGAATGGTGGTGTTATTAATTGGTTGAATTAGATCAGATAAAATGATGGTATAAATATAGGAAGGAAGGAAGATTATGTAACAGAATAACGGTTTTTGTTGATTCAGTTGAAGATTGGATTGGAATGAGAAGAACGATGTGCAGAGGAGCGGCGAGATTGTTTTTCTCATAGTGGTAGCGGTGACTGGAATATTTTTATAATTACCCCTTTGTTAATTGAAATAAACAGGATCAGTCCAAAATAGTTTTTTTTTTTTTTATAATGATAGTTTAAAGTTACCCGCGCTTCGTCGAGGGATTAAGAGTTATCTTTCAGGTAAATGGGGCATTATGGCCTAATGTTTGCGGCTAGCGAGACAAACAACTCTCAAACACAACATTAGGTCGTCAGACGATCGTAATCTTCAGCGTATCCACCATGTCCTCATGTCGCCGCTTCGCGCTCCACTGCCACAGTTATTGGCTGTCGAAACCATGTTCGTTGTCGTGTCACTTTAGTTTCCCTGGTTTTTAAAATTATCGGCACATACATGTGGTCCTTAAATTCTCGACAACAGAAACATGTAAGCAGCAGGCGATGCGGTCAGTTTAATGCAGCCAGGTAGTAGCAAGTTGTTTACGTATGATCGAAATCCTCCTCAATAAAATAATGTTGTCGTCATATTTGTTACACTTTGGCTTGCAATATAATAAAAAAAAAGATTTGCAACCAATAAAAGCGAACCACTTCTAATTCTTTTCTCAATGTGGGCCTCTCCTTCACGTGTGTGGCCATTTGCCATGCAATATAATAGAAAAATATTGGCTTGAATGCTTGCCTCCACAATCAACCAATAAGCTTAGCTTGCCGCCACAAACATCCAATCAAATTTGTTCACTGTAGAAGTGTAGTATGTTTAATAGATACGATAATAATGATTTTGTAAAAAAGAAATCAATACAAAACCATAGATATGTATATGTTGTGTTGGATGAAATATTTAGGAGGTTAGGTTTTATGCTTTGAGAATACACTTTTGATGATGTTGGGAAGTGAGGTGTAATGTTTTCACAAGGCATTGACGATTTTTGCCTAAAGCGGTTGTGTTGCTTGATGTGTGTATGTGTTGCCCTGAGGGAGAAGGTTGTGAGATTGACCGCAATTTTATTTAAATCGACACGTGGGAGAGAAGGGATGTAGAGAAGTGATAAAGGTGGGGATGGAGAAGGTTGTGGTCGGGGAAGATGAGATGGAGAAGCGGATAGATTGACATTTTTCTTTCAAAAATTAAACCTTGTAAATACTACTCTCTTTTATTTGTGTACAACTATGTATATAAGTTACTTGCATATCATGCATAGATTACTCATATCTAAATTTGGGTTTTTTTTTTTCCTTTCTATGTAAACAATTCTTTAGCTAAACCTTAAGCTGGGTTTTGTCTTATCTTATTATTTTACTTTTAGTGTTTAAAAACTTGTAAGTTAAAATATCATCTATATTTTTAATACCAGACATCTTGCATACGTGAACCTCACGCCTCAGCTTTTATAACCTAAACCTCTCAAAGCATTTCAAGCATTTTTAAAACCAAACGTTTGACATGTTTAACCCATTTATCATGTTATGTTTTTAGTTAGTTTCATGCTTTTAGTTTTTTACTGACATTATCCGATAGAAATAAAACACAACCAAATAGAACCCAAATGAGAAGAATGAGAAATGAGAGGGCAAAAAACTGGAAGCATAGATCAAAAAGGAAAAGGCATCATATGCTTCTGAGTCTAAAATAATATCATACTTGCACAACTACCATAACTACTGCTACTGGTTCTCATCTTCATCTTCATCTTCAACCAACCTCCCACAGACCCATCTTCTTCCTTTGCCTCGTTTTTCCTGTCTCTCACCATCTTTCACTTCCTTCTTCAAACTTAAATCACTCCATGATGACGATGATAATGAAGATGATGATGAAGACGGTGATGTTAATGATGCTATCGATGATGGTGGTGGTGGTGATAGATCAGCACGCGCTGTTCCATTTACATTCACTTGCGGACCCATCTCACCAAGCTTCGCAATTCCTACAAACGGACTTCCATTCACTCGTCCTTCTTGCTCCATTTCCTTTACACCTTCAACTATTCCCTCCTTGTCAGAACCATCCCCAAAAGATCCATTATTACCGGTTTCAATGGACTTGATATAACTCATTGCTTCAGCAATCAACTTCCTGGTTTCAATTAATGAAGCTTCAGCCATTGGACTCTTTGAAGCAACAGCCTCTAATGCATCTGCAGCTCTCTGAGCTTCACCAATCAAAATACTGAAAAATCAATCTCTTCCACATCAGCACACGCTTTTTAAGTGATTAAAACTAAAAGGGTGTTTGATTTTGTGTCATGAAAGTCATAATATTGTCAAATATTCAGTGTTAAAATGTGCTTCTACTGTTTAAAGTTAAGATGCAATTATGCAAAGATAATCGATCAATTTCCCTATGGACTTGATAGTCAGAATCAGTTTTCTTGCAGCTACTCCTAAAGCAGGTAATCAGAATCCGTTTATCTATAACCAAACACGAGAAACTGATTATCTGCAACTTGAAAATGCACTAATCAGATAAATCACTTTCAAAACACAGCCAAACACCCCTTAAGAAATGAAAGGTGAACTCACTTGGCTCTTAAGATAGCTTCACTTATTTTGGGATCTGAAGCCGCTCTTCGGGCTCTAATACTCTTTATCATCTCTAACTTGCGTCTAGCCTGTGGATCCTTAAATCTAGCCTGTGGCACCTTTACAGGACCGCTATCTGTCTTTGACTTGGTCAGTTGACTTTTAATCTTGACATTATATAGCCCGTCCCTCGCCATCACGGGTTTGACCTTTTTAGGTTCCTTCTTTTTCGTCCCCCATTCTGGATCTCTAGTTGCAGAAAGATTTTTGCCACGGTGTTTAGCTATGCCAGAGTAAACCCGATCACGGTATGCCTACTCCAACATAAAAAAAGGTAACTTTAACCCATAAAACATCACAATCTGAAACTGAGTACGATGGTTCCAAATGAAATACATTCTAACAAAAAACTTACAGGGTCAGCCCATTTGGCAGCAATGGCCTCTGAGATTTTCTTTCTTTGCTCAAGGGTTTTGGGCGCTCTTCCCCCTGGGTCGGACGCCCGTTTCTTCTTTCTTGATTCAATACCTTCTCGAAACTCCTTACCAAGCTGTTCATTAATTATCTCATAGGAGTTCCACTGCAGTTCTTCCTCACCATACATTCCCTTTCTAGAAGCTTCTGCAATTAGATCAAGCCACTCACGGTGGCAGCGTGCTATCATCCTCCGAGTAAACCTCTTCCTGTCCACGTGAGCTTGATTGCAGCCGCAATCTTTAACCTTGTCTCACGACTGCACAATATTTCAAAGTTTGCAAGCAACATAAGGGCACGAAAACCCATTCAAATGTTTAAAGAATCATGTTTCAACTGCCAACGTCAACATCAAGACAAGAAAGCTAAAGAAATGGCATTAAAAAATAAAAAGGAGAAGAGACCCACGTTTGATTATGTATTCCCTTAAGCAGTTTCATCTTGACCTGCATGAACAGATGGTGTAAATTTGAGGTGACAATCATGAATAACATGTCTCTATCAGGAATGCAAAACGCGTGAATCAAATGATGCAGTGATGAGACTGCATAGCTACATTTGTTGCGTGCATCCCATGACGTACATGAGATGTGGCCTGATGCAGCGCCTTACTCGCTTAACCAGTATTTAAACAAATTAGACCTTCAATTGGTTTGGAGAAAGTTAAAATATATCCACAAATTATTTGATAACGAAGCCATGCATTCATGACACGCACGCTTTGTGCATCATGCACTGGCTTTTGCAATCAAAACGCATCAGAGCGCCATACACTTTTTAAACCAAGATCATGACCCCATTCTTTAACAAATAAATTGATCTGGGCTACAAAAGATTTGCATCCAGGATCACTTGGGTAACTCATACCACACAACGGATCAGTTAAGTCCACTTAGATTCTACAGCGGGTCAAAACAGGCACTGGAAACGACCATGATCTACCTACCTAAGTTCAATACATGAAATTCAAACTGCAAACTTCAAACTTCAAGGCTGCCTCCTAATTCATATCCAAACACAAATCAAATTATCGAATTACCTGCGGAGAACGCATAGCAATCCTCGTCCTCTCGCGTATCTTCGCCCGAGTTTCTACAAATTCATCCATGTTATAAGTTATAACAACAACAAACATAGGCTTAAATCAATAAAGCTTATTGAATAAACACATGAAATCTGCAATTAACCATGTACCAGGACTATGCTTAACCCCCTTATTCCACGCTTCTTTCCCTTTATTCGCCTTCGAAATCCTCTTCCGTCTCAACAACTCCTTATCATCTTGAACAGGGCTTTATCTTTATCTTTATCATCAGTGGCCGTAACATTTACAATATTATTATTATTATTATTGTCCTTATCAGTAGCCTTAGGTTCAAGGGTAGCAACTGCCCGAATAATAAGGCGGCCATGGTTCATCTGACCGCTGACCGGATTATTAAAATATCTCCATCTAGCAGTTTGTTGATTACTAGATAGAAATGAAACATGATGAAGTTTATGGAATCCGATTGAATACAGGTTGGTCCTGAATGATGACTGTGGAATAGCAATATCTGCAAAATAATAATAATAATAATATAAGGTAAATTAGTTGTTGAAATGGAGAATACTAGGAAGATTGAGGGGAATTAAATTAGTGTACCTAATAAAGGCATGAGGAGGTCATTCAGTCAGATATATGGGTTTAGAGAGTGTATGGAAGTGTAAACTTCATTAAAGTGAAGCAGGATTAGGGTTTTAGGTGAAAGAGACAGGGGAAGAAGATAACACACACAGCGAAGAAGGAAGTAAAGTTTTTACTTTTTTTGGTTTTGTCTCTTACGTTTGACAATGGTAGAAAGTTAGTTAATTTAAAGATAAGAAATACAAAAGGTGGCACGTAGTAATTGCTCGACAGGTGGCACAAAAGGTGGCACATAGTAATTGCTCCCGAAGCCAGAGACCAAAAGGTGGCACATAGTAATTGCTCCCTTGCCCCCGAAGCCATCCGATTTCTAGATCGGGTACAAAAGGTGGCACATAGTAATTGCTCGACAGCCAGAGACCAGAGTTTTATTTTTAATAGAGTAGGTTTTGCTATCCAAAAGGGGGTGGCGGCGCAGCTTGTTGCCCGCTTACCAGCTATCCACTTGTAATGTGTTTGTGCGGTGAATTTAAACCAGATTGTTCAACAAAAAAAAAAAAAAAAAAAAGTACACAATGGTAGAAAAGAAGTTACTATGGATGTTTTAGTGTCTAAACCACATACGGACACGAGCTCGTTGGTAAAAATTTTAGAAGAGTATAACTACCACCTTGAGAACAAGTCAAGAGAGGCTAACATGATAGCCTCAGCAAGCCAGGGATGGATCTATTTAGTTGTCAGTTGACAGGAAAGACTCGGTGAGGATAAGTTAAATATATATAAAAAAAAAAATAGACATCCCAACTTATTTTTTGTACCCTTGTTGCTAAAGCGCAAACTTAATGTGTAGAATTAAAAGCAACATACATGATATAGCGCCACATTATTTTCCTCCTTCACTCTTTCAAACCAAGGAAATGGTTTTACCCACCTCCCCCTTCCCCCTTCCTTTTTTTATTCTTTTCTGATAGCTATCCAACGGTCCCTTCTAGGGATGGCAACGGGTCGGGTTTGGCTAATACCATACCCATACCCGGTTATAAAATCTCATCCCATACCCGTCCCATTACCCGTCGGGTTTTTGACGGGTATTACCCGTCGGGTATAGAGCATACCCGCGGGTTTCGGGTATGTCCGTTAGGATTTTCATGTATATATATTTTTACATTTTTTTGGTGTTTTATGTTTTAAAAATCTATAATATATTAAATTGTAATAAATAACATACTTATGATCATCACCATACTAATATTTGAAATATTTAGAATAAAAATATATATTATAATATGTATCTCAAGAAATATTTTTATATTTTGTAGCATATATAAATATAAATAATAATGTCATTAAACTATACATTTTTCAATAATGAATCTACTAAAATGAACATTAAGTGAATACAAATATATATAAACCTTAAAAATTAGCGGGTATATGTTTCGGGTAAACGAGTATTTAGTTTCGGGTAATCGGGTCGGGTATCGCCTAATACCATACCCGTCCCAAACCCGTGAAATATTTTTTTCCAATCCCAAACTCGTCTCATACCCGTCGGGTATCGGGTATACCCGTCCCAAATGTTTCGGGTATACCCGTCGGGCTCGGGTTTTTTTTGCCATCCCTAATCCCTTCCAACCTTCAAACCCATCCTTCCAATCAGTGACTTCCTTTTCAATTTGGTGAAGACGGTGGAATCTTGTCGAAGTCACCGAGATATGGGGGTTGGGTTCCCTTCGGTGCCCATTGTCACCTCACCTCCCCGAGGTGTTTGCCGAGACCACACCATTTTGTCTAAGTAAAAGTAGAAGTGGAAGGTAAAAGTATTTAGATGCAAAGGACAACTTCATTCTGGAGTCAATTGTTGTGTTAATACTCCAAACACCAGAAGAACCAACGACAAAAAAACCACACAAAAAGTAAGTTCCAATCACACGCAACAACTATTCATTTCCATTTGAAAATTGAAAATTAATGAAAATTAATAGTATGTTAATTAATGTTAATTTTTATATTGTTGTTAACCCTAAAGGATAGTCTACAAAATAGTTAGTGCGCCGAATTTGATGTGATGAAAAAGACATCAAGTGAATAACGAAAAAGATACAGAACCGTTTTTTAGCACGTTAATACACGGGAGATTGTTAAACAACATGAAAATGGATCAATGTCTTGTTTATGGGTGAGGAGTCCGGTAATAGTTCCGACAAGAGAAGAAGGTCATTGAAATCCGGAAACTACTACACACGTACACCTGGCAAAGCTTTTACAACTAGTACGTCGGCACTGGACCTCAACGAAGACCAAACTTACTCGACCAAAACGGAAAGATAAGACGGTCGTTGGGTCTTTGGGACGTTTACTCGGCCCCACGATCATCTTAGGGTCAGATTATAGAAATTGTTATATCCTGTAAACGTGAAATAGTGAAAACATATGACTGGTCTACGGATGACCTATACGAGTGAAGTTTTTCTTTTATTTAGTTTTCATATCTTATTATTATATATATTTTTTTAATTACGTAATATTTTAATTTTTAATTAACGTCTAAGTTAGTTATGCTTAATTGTAAGATTAGAGATATTTGCCAGTATTTTTGTGAGTTTAGGGTAGTTCAGAATAAAAATAGAATGACAATACAAAATTAGACGGTTCTAAGAAGGTTCTCACTTCTGAGAGTTGGAAAAAATGACGCCCCTTCTCCCTTTCATTTCGAACATTGGCACGACTAATTAAAATGTCATGTTTAGCATTTTATGCAACAAATGGTTTTTCTCATATTTATTTTGAATCAGATTATAATTTCAAGTTGTTTAATCATGACAAATTATATAGTAACTTTTTACTCAAAAGGTTAGTCGTAGGTCAACACATGCAATTTGGACTTACATTGTTACTAGGGAACTTCTCATTATCAAATCATGAATATTCCCTATTTTCACACTATAAAGACAAATGATTTGATTATCTTACATTTGATATAACTATTTTTATCCAACTTCTTACAAGTGCATGCATTTTGGACCAACGAATGGGTCAAATAAAGAACACCATTCAAACTTCAAAGCATAAATTAATTAATAGTCAAGAAATGGAACAAGTATAAGAAAACGACTGTTATTCATGAATCATTTAAGTCCACAAGTGTTTAATCTTCTTCCTTAAATCCTCAAACTTCTTCCCCAACTTCACAGTAATCTTCTATTCCATCCGCTTTTCGCTTTGAATCCATATCAATTATGGGTAGCCACCATTTTGACACAACTATAATGGCGATAATCGCTGCATTAGTACTCATCCAAATCTTCTTCTTTTCGGTCTACTTCTTCTCTAAACGCTGTGGACGCATGTGGGAAGGCACCAACAACAATGTCCGTGAGCAACCGGGCCTTGACAAAACATTCTTAAAAACCATAGGGGTCATAGAGTTCGATCCTATAAGGTTTAAAGAAGGACTACAATGTGCAGTTTGTTTATCTGAGGTGAAGAAAGGAGAGAAAACTCGAGTATTGCCAAAATGTGATCATGTGTTTCACATGGAATGCATTGATATGTGGTTTCATTCACACACGACTTGTCCTATATGTAGAAACCCCATCGTTGATCAGCGAGAAATCTCAGTTGAGCTACAAGATTCAATCGCGGTTTTGGTGGAGGGAGATGAAGCTCGCAATCATCATAAGGGTTCTTCTGAACTAGCTTCATCATCAACATCATTGATCACGATTGAGGTCGTTACTGGGAACACTGAGCGATAGTACAAAGTCTAATCCCTTTAGGCCAGATAGGCATTACAACTAGTAGCAATGCTAAGTTTGAGTTGCATATACAAGTGGCAAGTAGCAACAAAGCTAATACTCACCAAAGTGTAATGTTATCTTTTTAGTATCATGTTATACAAAAAAAAAATGATGGTTTCTTGAAATACTTAATTGATAAAATTTGAGAAAATTATAATGATTTTTGTGGTGTGATTAAATTTTACTTTCCTTCAATCCTTTCAGAAAGTATACATATGGTCTGCATTACATTTGATCATTTTCACTAATTGAGGTTAAAAGTAATTAAGTTCTTATAAATGACTATCATACACTTACATTTAAAAACATGAAGTTCATTAAAAATACTAGTAGGAATGCCCGCGCGTTGCGGCGGGTGTTCCGATTAATATCTGACTTAATTGTGATGTATGTTACAAACCGCCACCCATTCCGGGTTTCTAACATTTTATTTTTATATTGATGGTCTTCTTCTCTTGAAAAACGTTCTCATTCCTGGCTCGCCAAATAGACCAACACGCTATAACAATTATTCCATGAACAATGACCTTCTCCCATTTGTGTCCTCTCACTTCTTTCGAGATCTGCAGCAGGTCTCTAACCTCAAACGCAATGATAGGGCTGAGCCGACACCCGTTCCCAATGGCTGTTCACACTTCCTGAGCTACTGGACAGGCCGTAAACAGATGAACAACCGAATCGTACCCCCAGTCACACATATGGCAGTGCAGCGTCCCAACATGAATGTTTCATTTAACCAGTTCAGTTTTAACCGCAAGACGACCCATCTCAGCCCTCCAAACCATAATATTACACTTGCTAGGCACCCAGTTAACCCATTTTAACACGAACTCGGTCTGCCGCGGAGCTGAATTCTTCTGCAGCAGCCCTTTAACTTGTTGAATGCTGAAATGTTTGTTTTTGCCTTCTGTCCATCTCCAACTATCCATATTTGTAACAGCCAACAACAATCGATCAACAATAGCATTCAAAATTAATATATTTGTAATACTATAAAGCATATTCGAACAGTAAGCATCATTTGATCTGCATGTTCAAAACAATATCCATTTGATCTGCATATTCAAACAATATCTACCAATTGATTATTGGACTAATACACAAGCTTTGTTACCTAAAAAGTAAAAACCATCATATATACATACACATGGATACATATATTACTATTAGCAGCAGCAAATATTATACAACATGACAACTCACAGCAAAGCAAGTAGTTCATATTTTTTGAACAAAGTAAAGGAACACTTTCACAAACATGCAAAATATAACAATAACAATAATAATGACGACATTAATAAACTAATACTAATAACAATTACTTACAAAGCATATCAAAGAGAAGCAGACCCCCTTCGCCGGATTAAATAATTCAGCAGCAAAACTTCATCAACATACAGGCCCACATCTAAACAAATAACACTAACAATTGGCTGTAATCTAACTATCATCTTAAAGGACAAACAACCCATCCAGTAATTGGATGTTGCCTACAGGAGATACATTGCAGGTATTAACGGGTCAAGTTGAGCAGAAACACTTTTTCTTCAAAAATTTTAAATTCTAAGTAAAGGGTGTGTGATAATATATGAATGGATAGAAGAAATGGCGTATTATGCGAAAACTATTGATCTGAAGCATTTAGTGGAGATCGGTCTTGACGGGTTCTACGGTCGTTCAACGCCTAATAAGGTTCCATCTAATCCAAATACCTATTGTCAACAAGTGGGAACTGATTTTATCAGAAACCATCAGGTTCTTGGTGTTGATTTTGCTTCAGTTCATATTTATGCTGACTCTTGGTAAGTCAACTCAAAACGTCAACTTTTCTAAATAACAATCAAGGCAATAATGTTTCAATTACTTGTGTCAATGGACATGTTGTTGGGGTTGCAAGAAGAGACATGGACTTGATGATTCGACTACCATGATGAGCTTTAAACAATGGTATATACATAAACACACACAATATATATACATATATGCTACTTTGTGGATGCTTTTACATATAAATGATAATAATATATGTTAGATCATTATGAGGTGTTCATCAAATATGTAGGCATTAGCTAGATATAAATATAGAACGTAAAGCATAAAAGAAATTAAGTAGTAATCAAATGCATTAAAAATCCGACATCCACAATCAAACACATCAAAAGTGATGTAAATCATTATGAGGTGCTCATCAAATATGTAGGCATTAGCTAGATATAAATATAGAACGTAAAGCACAAAAGAAATTAAGTAGTAATCAAATGCATTAAAAATCCGACATCCACAATCAAACACATCAAAAGTGATGTAAAACAAAGTAAAAAAAGGAACCAACAGAGTAGCATTTCACAATAAGAGACCATAAAACAAAGGGAAAGGATCAGCAGACCGGGCTGTTTCTCATGAGAAAGAGGCTGCAGGCTTGACATAAGTAAATCCCTTGAAAGAGGTTTGCAGAAGTATTCGGGCGGGATGCAGGGGAGTCCAATAGTGGCATATCCGTCCAACGTTTATCAAAATTAGTGATGCATTGGTTTCCTGCAACTTCAGGTCGAAAAGTGGGCTGGATTTCTCAGGCATCTAATCTTTTCCAGTTTATTGGCTTGAACCACTTGTGATGCTTTATATCATGGCTTTCCATTGATCCGTTTCCAAGCCTCTTGCTTGGATCCTTTTGCAGCAACTACAAAGAGAGGTATCTTGACTTTAGTGGTCAAATTAAATATAAGCTAAAATCAATTAACCTCGAATAAAATGCAGGTACCTTTAATTTATCCCTCACCATCTTTTTCTGTATTTTTTTCTCGGTTACTTCCATGACATGGTGGCTATTCAAGAAGAAACACTGATAAATAAGTAAGAAAACAGGGTTATCAATGTGATTATAGTATTGAACAACAAATAATGAGAATTGTTGGGCAAAAATGACATTTACCAAGAAAACCTTACTACGGTTTCATCTTCAAACTCTTCACAACTATAAAAAAATAAACAGATTAGAATTACTTAATCAATTAGGTACAAATAAACAGATTAGACCTGAACATTTCTCCATATAAGTTCAGAAACCTCAAGTTGTAATTCGAAACCTTTTGCAATTCAACCTCCATGAAACTTGTAAAAACAAAAAGAGAAAACATTTTTAAGAAGCCAACAAAAAAAAGTGAAACTATTACCTCTGTTGATTCGAGTCATCTTCCTGACTTGAATTCTCATCGCATATCAATTTTCTTATTTTCTTTCGCCCTTTTATTTCTACCGTAAGCTTCAACAATCAAATTTACGGATAATAACAATTGGTAACGGAAGTATTAAAGTTCTGTGATGTTTTATTTCTACCGTAAGCTTCAACAATCAAATTTACGGATAATAACAATTGGTAACGGAAGTATTAAAGTTCTGTGATGAAAAGGGGGGATTCAAGGGGGTTACGAATTGAATGACTAATAATTGGTAATGAAAGAATTGAAGAAGCAGGTGAGGGTTAGGAAGTTGAAGAAGCCTGTGTGTTTAAGAGGACGATGGATTATAGGGGCATTAAGGGAAATCATTTTTTACTTTTAACTAAAATGTGAATACAAATTTACTAATATACCCTTATAAGTGTCTTAATGTTCCACAAAGTTCCAATTATACCCTCATTATGTAAGCATAAATCACTTGTGCATGTTGCTTCTTAAGTTGTACGGAATTGAGAATGACTATCCTAGCCGTCACTCTTCCTTAATAAGATAATATAGATATAGATAAAAACTCTACTACCCCCCCCCCTCCTTTCCTTTCTTCTCCGACACACCCCACCACTAGATCTAAAATCGAATTTAAGACATGTGACTCATCTCCGCCCTAATAAATTAAGAAAAGGAGAGTAAAACAATTATTTTTAATAAAAATATACGTCCATTTATTCCAAAAGGCAAATGTATTACGACTAAAAGTTAATGGTTGAGATTATCTGCGAGTCATCTCAAAAAAAAAAAAAAAAACTAATGTGAAATTTAGCCTTATCACAAAAATTATCATTGTAAGCAGCCTTTGAAGCCCAATTGCACCCCCACAAATACCCACTTCACTTGAACTCTGACTGAATACATTTCCCAAATCCATTCAAAAACAGATAAAGATTATGATCTATCCAATCTGCCAATTTACCCAATAATCATGTTCTAACAAGTTCCTTCAACCAAACAACATCGTTTCTAAACGTTCTTATCCGCCCTTAGTCACTAATATGGTTTGAGTTTTTGATCTGCCATTTCTCTCTAAAGAAACATGTGCACTAAGTTCTTCCCATTATTTCATTGAAAAAAAGATAATTAATTTAGTTCTTACCAAATCACATTGACTATTCATATAATCATATAATTAATTTAGTTTTATCAAATCACATTGACTATTTATATAATTAAATTAGAACTAAATTTAGTTTTACAAGAACCGACATTTTGTAACCCATGTTACACTACTTTTAAGAAAAGACTTTTTTTTTGAACTACTTTAAGAAAAAATAATTCTCTTTGCCTTGTTACACATAGTGTTTAAAAGATCCTAAAATTTAAAAGAACTCACAAAGGGACTGACAAAATATTAAAATGATACTACTAAGACTAACCGTAGTGGGGCGTTATATTTGCAAAAAATTGAAAAATAGCGCCCCAAACACCAAAACGGGGGGGCGCTATAGCCCAAAAACAACCGGTGGCGTTATATAAATAACGCTGGTTCAAACTTGTATCATCCAATCAAAACGTGGCACATGGAGGGAGGCAAGACAACACCGTTTTATTTGAGTTTATGACCGTTTTATTTGAGAGTTTATTAATTAAAAAGTCCACCGTTTTATTTGAGTAATAGCGCCCCAACTTTTTTCCCCACTACACCCCTTTTTCAGTTTCTCTCTCCATGCTGACTCAGCAGCCACGTGGACCAATCAGGAAGAGGGGCTCCATATATGGAGCCCCCCACTACACATGGTCTAATAACAAAAATATTATTAAAACAAATAATTAATTATATAATAATAAACAATAATAATCCAACGTTTTTGTAGCTGACACTAGATGTCAACAACATAAAAGAAAAACATTGGGATCAAACAGACTCACTTATCAATGCATGTCACATTACCATTTAAAAAAATAATAATTATTTGAACAAAAAAACATGAAAAGATCATTGACAAATGGTGAAAACAGAGGCCGCAAAGGCATAACACCATTCCCAAAGTCTGATTTGTACATATAATAATATTATCAGAGACACTAACCACATGACAACTTTATAAAACTTTAGCAACTAATGTTGAAGATCAACACAGTCAAAGATCCATCCACAACAACACACTTACATATAAATAAACTTGCATATACCTTATGGTATACACATCAATATCTTTAATCATGAACACTAAATCCAACACAGTTTCTTTCATCTTTATTGCCATGCTACTGCTACTGATACTTGGTTCATGTTCTAATGGTGTTCAAGCAAGACCAATGTCAAAAAGTGTAGGTTCAGCTTCTTCAACATCACAAACATTAAAAGGGTTGCAGGCTGGAGCAAAGGAGGATTTGAAGAAGCTGAAATCAAGCTTAGAAGGATACCTCCAAGCAGATCAAATCCAATCCAGAACAAGTAGGATAATATTATAGAATGTTGGATTAATGCAGCTCTGGCTCATGTAGCAGGTCTAGATGTTAAGTTTTGTATGTTTGGTTAAAGAGATTGTAGATTTTTTTTATTTATTTTGAAGTAGTTTGTTTTTCGACTTGAATGTAACGAGCAGTTTCTAAAATGTGAATACGATGTAGTTGTCTGTTACAGTTTCGGTTATTATAACTTAGTTTAGTGAGTTTTCACTGATTTTATGTCTTTAGAGTTTAGCCCCTGAAGGGCACCTGCACCATGGTGGGTTTAGTTTTCTGATAACGGGTTCTCATAGTTAGAAAATAACATAAATAGCGAAAAGGAATGGAACAAAATACTGAAATTTAACTAACCCGACAATGCCAAAAAGTTATACTAGTCGTGCTAATTTTCCTATGTGATTTATGTTTACTTTTTGCTACACCGTCTTTCATAGTATGTTTAGCAGGGGCGGACCTGGTTAAAAACTAGGTCCGCGTCCGTTGCTGCTCAACTTTGCGTGCATAGTGGAAAATTAGTGGAAAATTTGGTTTTTTTTTTACGGAATTTAGAAAACGTTGCTACTAAAATGAAAAAAAATGAAAAACGTTACTACTGAAATTCATTTCTAGATCCGCCAATGATGTTTAGTACCCGTTATGTTTTTGTTTTCCTATTGAGTGACGCATTTAGATGGGTATCAATCTCTTTCCTCATGTTCATAAGCTTTTCTTGCTGTGATTTTGGTATAAATTTTGATTCATTTTTTGATGATTTTGTTTCTTTTGAACCAAAAGTAGAAATAAAATCATCGTATGCGGATTCTCTTGAAGTCTGTTTACATTAATCAGGTGGTTTTGCATAGCTAATGAAAGGGGAAAATAAACTCAGCATGTTATCATATTAAATGTGATTCTTCACTACAAAAATGTATGAAAAATATATAAGAACATACTTGTCAACGTCGAATTTCCTCAATAGATGAGGACCCTGCTTTGTTTTTGAGAGCTCTGCTTGCATAGCTAACATTTCTGAAATCACTTCTATCAAAGACACCCTGCTCATATCAAAACATTTCTCGACAGTTCTCCACAATGCTCTTTAAGTCTTCGAAATCAATATAAAGCAAAGTAGAAAATTAGCAAAAGTAAAAGAAAATAAGGGCAAACTACATGAAAATGAAACCACCTCACTCGTTTTGTGTTTTTTTTTTTAATTATTATTGTAGCAACCCATCTTTAAATTGTAATTAGGAATAATTCCTTGCTTTCATTGATTGATAATCGTTGATATATATACACAAATACATTGATAAAAGATAGTAACTATATCTCCTAATATTATGGAGATGATATTACAATAAATACAAACAAATATAATCTATAAATATATCCGCTAATACGCCCCCGCAGTCGAAGCAGTAGCCGGCCGGATGCAAAGACTGGATTTGAACCGTTCAAAGAGAAGACGCGGTAACCCTTTCGTAAAAATATCTGCATACTGGTATTCAGTGGGAACATGGAGAACTCGGATGGCACCAAGCTTAACTTTTTCACGAACAAAATGTATGTCAATCTCCACGTGTTTGGTTCTCTGATGTTGGACTGGATTCTGAGAGAGATACATGGCTGAAATATTATCACAGTAGATAATTGAAGCCTGACGAACCGGAACATGTAGCTCGAGTAATAGGTTGCGAATCCAGGATAACTCGGCAGCAGCATTAGCAACCCCTCGGTATTCGGCTTCAGAACTGGAGCGAGAAATGGTTGCTTGGCGTTTAGAGGACCAAGAGATCAAATTATTGCCAAGGAAAACGCAGTAACCTGAGGTTGAGCGACGTGAATCTGGACACCCCCCCCCCCCAATCAGCATCTGAATAAGCGGTTAATTGAGCCGATGTGGAGGGGGTTAGATGCAAACCGTGATCAGTGGTGCCACGAAGATACCGTAAGATTCTCTTCAGATAGTTGAAATGTGGCTCGCGAGGTGCATGCATAAATAAACAGACTTGTTGGACGGCATAGGCGATATCTGGTCTGGTAAAAGTGAGGTACTGAAGAGCACCAGCAAGACTGCGATAAAGAGTGCCATCAGACAGTGGTTCGCCTGCAGTAGAGCTTAGTTTGGACGTGGTATCCGCAGGAGTTTGACATGGCTTGCAGTTTTCCATTTTGGCTCTGGCAAGAATATCCTGTGTGTATGCTCGTTGAGATAAGAAAAGTCCACTAGACGTGTGTTTCACCTCAATCCCCAAAAAATGGTGCAACCTGCCAAGATCAGTCATAGCAAATTCTCGAGACATAGCATTAATGAAAGAGGATAACAAATGATCATTCGATGCTGTAAGAATGATGTCGTCAACGTAGAGCAATAAATAAGCCATATCAGAGCCACGCTTATAGACAAACAACGAGCTATCAGATGTGGAAGTTTTGAAACCACACTTAATGATATAGGACGCAAACCGTTGATACCACGCACGAGGTGCCTGTTTAAGTCCATACAGTGACCGCTTCAACCTGCAAACAAACTTTGGATTCCGGCTATCCACGAAACCTGGTGGCTGAAACATATAGACAGTCTCATTAAGGTCTCCATGTAAAAAGGCATTTTTGACATCCAGTTGATGTATAGGCCATGATTTAGATAATGCGAGACTGAGTACTGTACGAATAGTGGTTGGTTTGACCACTGGGCTAAAAGTTTCATCACAGTCGACACCAACTTGCTGTGATTTTCCATTCACTACCAACCGGGCTTTGTACCGCTCCAGAGTACCATTAGCATGAAACTTGTGGCGAAACAACCACATGCATCGAATGATGTGTGCATCAGGTGGTCTCGGTACGAGTTCCCATGTGTGATTATTTATTAAAGCATTATATTCAGTTTTCATAGCATCATACCAGTGTGGATCGGTTTGGGCATCAATGTGGCATTTTGGGATGGGTGATACGGTTTCAGTGTTGAGGTTAAAGGGAATTTTGGGTTTGGAGGTGCCAGTACGGGAACGAGTGAGCATAGGGTGGCGTGGCTGAGTGGGCTGGTCATGTTGGGGTGGCGGGTTAGGGCTGGTGGCGTTATTGGGCTGTGAGGATGGGCCAACGGTTTGGGCTGGTGGGCGGGGATGGCGTCTGGAGTAGGTGATAGTGGGTGCAACGGAAGGTGGGGAAGTAAGTGAGGTTAAGGGATGTGTAGTGGGGATCGGAGGTGTGGGTATGGGAGGTGGGGTGGTAACGGGTATGGTGGCAGCGGGTGGGATGGTGGTGGCGGGGGTTGTGGGTTGAGTAAAGATAAGTGGAGAAGGGTCGGGCTCAAGGAAGTAGGGATGGCAAAAAAACCCGAGCCCGACGGGTATACCCGAAACCGAAGCATTTTGGGACGGGTATACCGATACCCGACGGGTATGGGACGGGTTTGGTATTTGAAAAAAAATATTTCGCGGGTATGGGACGGGTATGGTATTAGGTGATACCCGACCCGATTACCCGAAACTCAATACCCGCTTACCCGAAACATATACCCAGAACTTTTAAGTTATATATATATATATATATATATCTCTTTTCTTAACTATTTGTTATTAATGTTCTGCTAACTATTTGTTATTAATGTTTAGCTAGAGATCAGTTCCAGTATGCTTGTTTTTTAAGTTATGTTTCTTGGCTTCCATTTTATAATATATTGTCACTGTTAGTTACTGAGGAAAACATGCATGAGCTAGCAGCCAAGCAAATAATCTACCAAAGTTATAAACTTTTCTGGATCACTTATATTACAATTTCATATATTCTTTGATTTTTTAAACATGAAACTATAAAAGGAAATATATATATATACACATGTAAATACCAACGGGTATACCCGATACCCGCGGGTATGCTCTATACCCGACGGGTAATACCCGACGGGTAATGGGACGGGTATGGTATGAGATTTTATAACCGGGTATGGGTATGGTATTAGCCATACCCGACCCATACCCGACCCGTTGCCATCCCTACAAGGAAGGTGTATGATTGGGGTGTTGGCTGGTATGATTTTGAAAACGGAAAGTCAATCTCGTTGAAGGTTACGTGACGAGATAGGATGATTTTGCCCGTGGAGCGATCAAGGCATCGATAGCCACGGTGGTCGGCAGGATAGCCAAGGAAGACACAAGGAGTGGACCTTGGGGCAAGCTTATGGGGACGGGTGTCAGATTGGTTGGGATAGCATGCACATCCGAAGACGCGGAGAGGGGCATAATCTGGGTTTTTGAGATATAAGGCAGCGGTGGGGGTTCGAAAACCAATGGTTTTGGAGGGAAGAATGTTATGCAAGTAAACGGAGGTATGAAGTGCTTCCACCCAAAGGTTGGGGGGAAGAGATGCGTGGGTGAGAAGTGAGAGCATGATTTCGTTGAGTCGACGAATCATGCGTTCGGCTTTCCCGTTTTGTTGGGAGGTGTGAGGACATGAGAAACGGAATTGTAACCCATGAGTGGCAGCAAATTGTTTAAACTGCGAATTGTCAAATTCCCCACCCATGTCACTTTGAAAAGATTTAATGTTGCAATGAAATTGGGTGGAGATATATTTATAAAATTGAGTAAATTTAGTGTATGTTTCGGATTTAAATTTTAAAGGAAACACCCAAGTGAATTGAGTGAAATCATCAATAATCACCAAATAATATTTGTACCCCTGCTTGCTAAGAACAGGAGAGGTCCACAAATCACAGTGCACAATATCAAAAGGACAAACAGTAGTAGAAGTAGATAATTGAAAAGGTAAACGTTTGTGTTTCGCAATCTGACACGAGTCACAAAAAGAAGTACGTGCATGCTTATTACAAGAAATAAAATTATTAGAATTTAAAATGTCTAGAACATGCATGCCAGGGTGTCCTAAACGTTCATGCCACGAGCCGTGTAGACTTGTGGAGACAAAAGCAGACGCATCAGAAAGGGTGGAAGCTGTGAGCGGGTAGAGGTGACTGGTGCTATCATGCCGACTCAAAATCGTCCCACTCGGGTAATCCTTCACAGAAAAACCAAAAGGATCAAAATCAACGGAAACCCAATTATCACGGGTGAATTTCCGCACAGATATAAGGTTTTTAATAATATTTGGGGTATGTAAAATGTGTTTGAGTTGGAGTGGTTTAGAAGTTGAGGGTAGGTTTGTGTGACCCGATCCAGCAACTGGTAAACGATGACCATTTCCAACCAATACATGTTTAATAGAATTATCACACGAGTGAGAAATCATACCTGAGTCCGATGTGAGATGATTAGTAGCACCGGTGTCCATGAACCATTGTGGGGTCTCCTCTTCTACTGCCATGGCCTGGAATGCTTCGGCTAGTTCAGTGGGCTCGAGTGGGTTGATGTCCGTGACATGGGCTTGGGCCGAGTTGGAGGAGGAGGTGTTTTGGTGGGTCGGCTGTTGGGGTGTGGACCAAGGGGAGGCCCAACCCGGTAAGGTGGGGTATGGGCAAGGAGGAGGTGGAACAGGCCAGTAATTGGGCCAAAAGTTGTTGGGCTGAGGTGGGTACTGGTTAGGGTAGGTCCAATAATTGTTGGGCTGGTTGCGGTTATTGTTGGGTCTGTTGCCAGAGGGCCTGGCAGGTCTGTTGGATTGGGTATCAAAAGGGTTCGGCCCATGTTGCTGAGTTTGCCCATCACGTCGTTGGAAACCAGGGCGCCAATTAGTATTGTTATTGTTCTGCACATAACGTGAACCTTAAGAAGAACCATACCTGTTCGGCTGAAAGTCAGTCCGACGAGAGGGAGGCTGGTTGTTTGCCGGAGTGTCACGGCGAGGAGGATTCACGGCGGCCAGGGCTTCCGATGGAGTAGAGACAGGGTCTTGAGCCGTCTGACGTTCCTGGTCCCCTCGAAGCATTTCACAAGCCTCATTCCAAGGGGGTAATTCACGGTGAATCATTGCAGCGATTGTGTCATACTCTCGTGGTAATCCCCTCACGAGTTGCAGAACGAGGGCTTGTTCATTGACTGGAGTGCCGAGGTCTTCCAATTGGTCAGCAATATCACGTAGGGTTTGGCAGTAGGTGTCTAATGAAGAGGAAGCGCTGAGTTTCAGATTAGCAAACTTCGATTGCAGTGCAGCACATCGAGGCCCCTGTTGGTGTGGAAAATTTCACGGACACGAACCCAGACCTGAAGAGCAGTTGCATCATTGTCTGGGTTCAAGATATCAAGAACTTGCTTGAGATAATTGTCAGACAGAGTGGAGTAGATCCACTGCAGAACAATAGCATCGATATTCTTCCACTGAGCATATGACGGGTCATCTTTGGGAGGAGGTTCGGTTCGGACGTGATATGGTCCAAGACTTGATACCCACATGCGTGAAGTTGAAAGAGCTTCACCCACGCAGAGTATGTCACCTTAGAGCCATCCAGGATCCGGACCTTCTTTGTGATATCAGTAACAGTGTAAACCGGGTGTAAAGTGTTGGTGTGGGATGGTTTAGGGTTGGCCGAGGCCTGAGGATCTGTGTTATCTCCCATGGGGCAGGAAAAGGCAAAGAAAAAACTGGCTGTTGAAGAGTATGTGGCCGGCAGAAGGGTCGAAACCCAGGTACAATATCGAAACCTTGATGTGGCGCTGCAGGGTTAGGGTTCAGAGCACTGGCTCTGATACCATGTAATTAGGAATAATTCCTTGCTTTCATTGATTGATAATCGTTGATATATATACACAAATACATTGATAAAAGATAGTAACTATATCTCCTAATATTATGGAGATGATATTACAATAAATACAAACAAATATAATCTATAAATATATCCGCTAATATAAATTATGCGCAAAATAGAAACCAACTTATACTTTATTATCGATTAACCTTGTTTTGACTGATTTCCTTTAAATTGCTCATGTGGCAGTGTTGATGCCATGCCAAATACGCAAAAGTTGCTTACACAACAAAATAAACCACTTTGGAAAAATCAGCAAAAAGAACGCAACATTTGGTAATATAATGTAACACGTTGCTAAAGTCGGTATGAAAGTGTAAGTAGGTTACTGAAATCAGTAAAAATATGGATACATTTGATTTTCCACCACAAATGGACAAACAAACATACTTGACAATTAGTTTACGCTTTTGTTACCAGGAAGCATCTGAATTAAGAAAAACTTCAATCACCCTGGCTCCATCATAGTCCTTTGAAGTGTCAAAGGGATGATTATCTTCCACATATGTCATACTTCGCCGATCCCAGTTGGATTATTTTTGCAGCATAAATACATATCAAGAAAGCGTATCCAAGGAACAACACATCTAGGGGACTTATTTTCCATGCGTACAGCATCACATATGAAAAACAATATTGAATTTCTGAATACAATGTTATTAACTAGTAGTAGAAAGTTTCAGGAGCAACTTCCAGATGACCTGCATTATGAAAACAAAAAAATGGGAAGATTAATTTAATAGTTGTGAAGTGAAAACAAGTGGAATTATATTTCCATGATTCCATCAAATGGCTAAAAACAGCTTCTTTCATTAAACTTAAAAGTCTTTTGACATACTGTTTTGTTGGGGAATTACAGTAACAAACGAACAAATAACCGGATAACAGAAATCTCTGAAGGCACGTAATCGCTTTCAGATTGAATCAATTCGACAGTTCTATCGAATATTCAATCGGATACAATCAGAGATTGAGAATTTTCTGTATTTTGTGATTGAGATTTTAAGAACTAGAGAATTTTGACCAAGAAGAAGAAGAATACGTAATGAAAATTGGGGCTATTAACTACCTTTTAGCAGTTTTCCAAGGGTTTTGAAATTGCTAAAAATAGTCCCTCTATTTCCGAAAATTAATTTTCTGAGACATTTTTACCATAGCAATTTCCAGCCAGGGGCTCTGCCCCTTGGACCCTTCTCCCAGGGCCGCTGCCCCTGGACCCCCGTCCCTTAGGGGCTTCGCCCCTAACTTCATAATAAATTCAAATAGGTGTGCACTCTGCACCACCATACCTATATGATGTATTATTGTGAAGAAATTGGTCAAACACACAATCCAATTATACTAAAATATCCAACATGTTTTCTATAAGGTTTTCCTTTACAGTATAAAGTAATAGCATGAAAAATCTTTGGACACAAGAAACTTCAGCATATCAGGATATTCTATCTGCAGCCTGTGGGACCCACTACCATTTGTTATGGACCGAAACCATTGCAAAGCATGGGACTTGTTTCACATCAGTTGTACGGGCAACAATTGTGGAGTTTATATGCGAAATAGGTTCCCTCACTTAGGTTGAGTTCTCCTGTTTAGGATGTGACGCAATGAATATGTGACCAAACTAATTGCATCCCTTTAAGACTCTGTAGAATATGTGACCCGTGACAATTGGTCAGCTCATCAACAGAAAAAAGAAAAAGAAATAAAATTGAAGTGGCCCATTGAGCTTGTTAGGGAATTTCCTAAGCGCATTGTGGCTAGAGGTGTACGAGAACGGTTTTTCTTATAAATTGTTACAAACCGGTTTGGGACTTTTTTTTACTTGTTTTCAAACCGGTTCTGGTTATAACATGGTTTTCAAAGAACGGGACTATGAATTTGCGCCAAACCTAAGGGTTACTTCGTGCCCAAACTGGTTTTCTTGTACACCTCTAGTTTGCGACGGCTAGGGTTTAAATAATATTTATAGCAAAACGTAGATGAACCAATATGTTTGAAAAGAAACAAATATGTTGTATCGACTGAAAACCATAAAAGCGACCGACGTTGATCTGATAACAGGTGTGACATTGTTTGGTCGGTATCGGTTTGTTACCGGTACAGTACCGACAATCGGCATAATTTACAACACACAAAAATAGATTAAAGTTTAGACTTTTTTAACCCGTATTTAGTTTTTTCAAGTTAGCAAACAAAAGTTATCCGAGAAAATCAAATCAGCGGTTCATTACCAGTGCAGTACAATCGGCATAATATACAACACAATAAATATAAGTGAAAAAGCTAAAAAGAGTGGAATGTTAGGAAATCGCCACCTCATCCCTAACGTTCAAAATTGGTTGCATTACGAGCAGGGAGGGGAACGTTGTTCCCCATGACCTCGCAATCCCCGAGTTACCATCCAGAAGACCATACCGCATGTACAACACCCAACCTTACTCGCTCGCACCAAGGGAGTTTTGTACTAAATCATCATGCAAAACTTATAAATTTCATTAATTTGAAATCATCTATATGCTTTACACAAATTTTAATGAACTTGATAAACGTTGGTTATGGACATGAGGTTCTCGCGCATATACTATAATTTGAAAATTATTTCCGAGCCTATTATACAAAATTTGTAGCAATTGTATTGATATTATTCAATGACTCCGAATATAATAAGTCCTAGATGATAAACATGTTACAAAGTACAAATTTACTCCATGTAAAACCAAACATTGGTGGTCCATTACTATGCACAACAAAGTACTTCCACAAACCCATTTACTCGTTAGCTCCACCACACTAAAACAACGGATAAGCAGCTAGCTCTTGCCGGAGTGCCGGATTCCGGCAAGAAGAGAAAGATATTCTTCACTGTTTTTGCTTCATCCTACTTATCGTGGTTTCAAGTGATAGGTTTTTCTTTGACAAATGTGATGACCAAGGTATAAAGGGTGACCCTTTGTCCCTCCAATTTAAATAGGGGAAAAGTAATTAACCAACCCTTATTTGAGAACTGAGAGAAACATTCTGGGCCACACATTTCATATAAAGGCAATTTTTTTTTTTGCTTTAATCGTATATTTTTATGCAAGGATATATATATTTTTTTTTGATTTTTTTTTCATTTATACATATGTGTATATTGAAAACAAATTCAAAAAAATAAAAAATAAAAAAAAATTCCTGCATATAAAGCAGCGATTAAAGCAAAAAGAAAATATTTTTTTTTTGCCTTAGAGAAATTTGTGTTCCAGAATGGTTCTCACAGTTCTCAATTTGGAAAAAAAAGGTTCTAATTGGAACCAAATCCTATATATATATATTTGACTAAGAATATTCCAAAGCAAACAGTGATTATTAGACTTTTCCAAAGTGGCCTTAGCCGGCATCTAAAAGCGGGAGCTGGGGCTGAGCCGTTGCTAAATTGCTTTTAATTCATAGCCATCTCCAACAAAAGTCTAAGCTAAATCCCAGCCGTCTCATCTGGTGTGGTGGCTTCTAATTGAAGTAACTGAGGCTGACTACTTTGTTGTAAACATCTTTGTTTGTATGGAGCAAACCCAATGAGCTTGTATGATTTGTGCTGGTTCGGACCTAACAGGCCCAACACTACAATATTACAGGCCCTATGTATTTCACCCATTTTACAACATAGCGTCATTGGATTCCAACACAATTGATAACCCAATATAACTTAGATGTGGACGTCCTGCCATCATGGGTTAGTACTTTGATGGAGACAGAATTTAGAGCCTATCACTACCCGTCACCATGGGTAATTCCTTTCCACATTATTATTAGCATTTAAAGTCCAACAAACAAATGCCACATGTAAAAATATAACAACACTTAACCATAACTAATAATTTATTCAAATTTGTACACACAAAGACAATATCTCTATTTCTCTATTACCTTATTAAAGACCAAAGATGTCCGATAAAGTAATTTCATCAAAATTTTAATATGGGAGTTCAAGCGTCTCTTCACAAATCTCTAATCTTGGTCATTTTTTTCCCTTTATGCCCATCATGTACAACATATAATGTCAATTGTATATGTGTCGAATACACACTTTATATCTCTCTCAAGATGTAAATCCACCTCCATAAAACCCATTAGACCCAATTTAATTTCAATATTAAGTCCCTGATCTTGAATGAGTCTTTTATTAATCCATTAAATATTCATCTATACTCACTTCCTTCTTGCCTTTTAAACACCAGAAGATCAAACGGTAAGAATGAATGCTCTCAATCGGTTACAAAGCTAGGGTTTATTTATAGGAGTAATGGATTTAAATAATCCAAATTATTGACTATTGGCCAATAACAGTCCTAACTACGAAAATAACCACTAGCGGTCCCAACTTTCAAACATTTTGCTCTCAATGGACCCCCCGTTAACTCACACTAACGTCGTTAGCTAAATCTCACAATTCTAGGTGATTTTTCACCGAGTTTGAAAGAGGGAATCAAGACGATGATATTGGTATGTTCAATTGCAGAAATGAGCATGGTTCGATGGTTTAATCGTCGGTTCAGATCATCCCATCCGAGGAGAACATCAACCTACAACCAACAAACCATGCTTATTTCTACAATTGAACATACCAATAGCATCGTCTCGATTCCCTCTTTAAAATCCCGTGAATAATTGCCTAAAATTGTGAGTTTCAGCTAACGGCGTTAGTGTAAGTTAACGGGTGGTCCATTGAGAGCAAAATGTGTGAAAGTTGGGATCGCTAGTGGTTATTTTCGTAGTTGGGACTGTTATTGGCTAATAGTCAATATTTTGGATTATTTAAATCCATTACTCCTTATTTATAATGGTGAAGCATCACATCAATTACTCTTCCCATCCATACTCAGGTACGTGATTTTAGTTTGGTATGAATATGAATTTTTTGTTCATCAGATACGTATTTGAATCATTTGATTTCAGTCCTCCTTTTTAATTAGACAACTAATGTTACAACCGATCAATTGTGTTTGTTTAGGCAATGCTATTTCTTCTATTGAATTTAATACGGAATAGCGTAGAAGAAGGGCATGAGACGTGGTTAGTGAAGTTATTCTTAATTCTTGTACTGTTTTTATTGCTTGGTTGTGGTGGGTTATGGTTTATTTATTGTTTTAGAGCTTTTTTTTAATTGTTAGTCGTTGTTTAATTTAATGGGTTATTGTATCTTCAATGAAAGATTGGATCTTTTTGCATTATTTTAACATGATTCTTGAGTACATGAATGTTTGGTGATGAATGATGAGTTTTGTGATATTATTTTATAGACTATGCAGA
Source organism: Ambrosia x helenae (assembly GCA_030844895.1). Classification (NCBI taxonomy): domain Eukaryota; kingdom Viridiplantae; phylum Streptophyta; class Magnoliopsida; order Asterales; family Asteraceae; genus Ambrosia; species Ambrosia x helenae. The sequence continues at coordinate 63,364 of JAUTDX010000691.1, read as the reverse complement.
CAATTATCTTTTTGAATTGAGTGTGTTAAATCATTTCACTCACTACTTATCTTGCTTCATTTTAAAGAAATTATATGAAAAAGGAGTAGCTTTTTTAGTGACTTTAAACTCACTGGAAAGTCTGAATCTTTTAAAATGAACCATTTATCAGCTTCAACATGTAATATGTTTAAATGGTGTTTTTGCATGGTTTGCTTCAAAACCATGAAAAGGAGTTGCTTTTTTAGAGACTTTAAACTCACTGGAAAGTCTGGATCTTTTAAAATGAACCATTTATCGGCTTCAACATGTAATATGTTTAAATGGTGTCCACATTTGAAGAAAATGCCTGTGAAAATAAACGAACATTTTAATTTAATGTAGTGTTTGAAGCAAACCATGCAAAGACATATATGGCAACTCTTCTTACTAGTTGACCATCTTGTGTGTTAGGTTGTTTTTGTAGCAAATCATGCAAGAAATTCTGATCAGCATATTAAACACATTGGACATTAATCTTACTTATACATTTTGTACTCCCTCCGTCCCTCTTTAAATGTCCTCATTTCCTTTTTTGTTTGTCCCAAATTAAATGTCCCTTTCCAAAAATGGAAATGTAATTTCCAGTTTTGCCCATAAAGACAAAACACAATCACCACTTTTGAGGACATTATTGTCATTTTACCACATACAAACAAAAAATTTCTTAAAATGTGTGTTTTTGGAAGTGGGACATTTAAAGTGGGACGGAGGGAGTATATTTTTTACACTAATATCCCAAAGTTGTGGTTTTCTAGGCAAAAAGTTGGCTAAGTTAATCCATTTTTGCCTATGTTTTGGAGGATTTTTTTTTTCATATTTATAATTTATATATGTTACACATTTGCAGTTGGAGCTACTATTTCTATAGGTGCATTGGCGGCATACCGAGACTATGCTTGTAGGAATGCTAAATCCGTTCGATAGTCACAAGGGCTATGTACCCGGCTAGTTGCAACATTGTATTCAAAATAAGTGGTTTGTTACTCTCCAATATTACTTGCATTTTTAGTTGTAGCTCTAATAGTATAATACAATCTTATATAATTTACCATGGAATTCTTACCTTATTTGTTTTGATCTTTTGTTGGATGGACAATATTTTCCTTATTGGTAACTGGTAAAGGAAGTTATAAAGAATAACTAAAGGGACACAGATGTATATAACTTGGTTCCGGAACTTATTGTTTTATTTGTTGTGGAACTTATTCACTATCTTGGTTTGATTTTTCTTTTTATCATTCTTGTTTTATTTCAGGCTTAAGTCGAATGTCCCGCATGAGGATTGGTTGAAGTGCAATCATCTCATTGATCTTTTTAGAACATGGGATGTTTTGGGTTCAATTTCATTTGATAGTAATATCAATCTTTTGTTATGAATCAAGAAAGAAATTTTTTTTTTCAATTCAAATATACGTGACATTGAACTCAGATTTTGTGGTTCTAATAAAGCCAAATGTATATGCTTATGAAACATGATCTGAATGCATGTGCCAGAATTATTATGTTTTTCTAAAGTATATTTCTTAATTTGTTAAAATTTTGCTTTAGATCTTGAATCTTGCACACAACAAATTTGACATAGAATGCCAAATTCATCTCGTCGTTAAATTTGTAGACAGTGGGTGCGCCCCAATCAAGAGGTAAGACATGGTTATCAATAGTTTTGCTGATTCAGTTTTCAATAATACTCGTATGTATATCTAATGGACACTTATACTGTCTTGACATGTATAAAGGTCATATTTTTTTTATAATGTAGGAAGACCAGCTGTATTTGGCTTTGTTATCATCAATCCTACACTTCTTTGTCCTTGTAAAGCATGTTTATGGTAGTTTTAGTAATGTGTCGACTCACAAAATCGTTGTGTTTGGTTTGGGTACCGGTTTTCATTGGCAGCAAGGGTCCGTTGCTGTTGTGTGGCTTCAACTTTTAAGAACAGGGCTTCAACCACCACTTTTCATGCAAAATCATGATCAAAATCGTTGCAGGCCATTACTTTTCGAAGTTTTCAACAGGTCATGCAGGGGAAACAAATTAACTGAGCGAGATGCGTGGCTAGGATCTCATGATGACAAAATCGTAAACCGGATCTTCTCATGCTACTTGAAGATCATCACTTGCTAGAACAACAAGAAATTGTTTTGCTGCATCACTAAAACACGGGATGGAATCATGTAGTTTTTTTTTAAATAAAAGGGGAAATGAGTCAGATGGGTTGAACACATCACAAGGTGCCTATAGTCTATTTTTTTTTAAATCTATATTACGTTTGACTCTCTTTAAAATCTATGTCATATAGATTTGTTTATGTATAGTGTAGTTTTATAAATGTCGAAATATCACATGATTATATGAAGTATCTACATAGCGTGTACGTTTACAAACTTATTCAAGGCACTCAAGGCTAATGGACACCCATTTCATGATAACGAATCATCCACAAACGTCATACACACACTAAGAACTCCAACAAGAACTACGAGGCAATAAAATAAACACACCCACAATAATGCACAGGTATTTATACTAGTATTCATTAATATGAAAATTATTTGCGACAATGAGAAGTTGTAAGCTTTTGTTACTATGGTTAAAACTTTATGTTTTTCTAAAGGCAAAACTTTATGTTTTTCTAAAGGCAAAACTTTATTAGAGACTGTTGGAACCTATATTATTAATATATTATTAATGTGAAGCCTATAGGCTCGGTTAGCTATTTAGGGTTTCATACAATCTATCATAAAAGTAATTAATTCAATATATGATTACAATATATAGAGATTGTATGAAACCCTAAATAGCTAACCGAGCCTGTAAACTTCACACTAATAATATAGGTTTCAATAGAGACGACTTGTGCTTTGCTTAGAGAAAACCAACAACCATGATCTCCTCCATCACCTTCACAACAAAAATATTAAACATCTTGAACACCATCTCATTCCAATTTCGCAACCGGCAAGCGGTAAGAATAACCACTTTGATTTCTTTAAGCTTCACTTTGAAAAATATCTACCCATATAAAAATGTTTTTCTGTGGGTAGATAATTTTCATTGGCCTCATCCCTTATGGTGTGGTGATAAAGGTGTTGGTATTTAAAGAAGAGGTGAGTTTAAGACTCATAAGAAACGAAAATGGGTTTATTTAAAGCGGGGATAGATTAGCTGTTAAAAAAAGAGAGATAATTTTCATTGACTCCAATTATGAATGGTCCTAGATAGGGGTGAGCATTTCGTGGTTCGGACCCACGAGAACCTTGGACCCGAACCTTTGTTTTGATATTGATTTCTCTCACAATTTACATGTCTCTTTTACTTTCTTCTAGCCCTCTTTAATCTTTTAGTAATTTTTAGGAAGCTGAGTAGTAAAAAATCGTGATTTTGAATTTGATACTTGGTATTTGCTCATTTCTATACTACGCTCGATAGGTACACTTGCTTATTGAGTGGGGTTTTAGAACGTTAAGCAACTATCGTTTTATTTTATAAATTTAAAACTTGAAAGTGTCACACACCAAAGTTTTCGGCTTAAATCCCTTCACTACCAAGTTTTTGGCGCATTCACTGGGAACTTGTTATTTTTAAGAAAAAGATTTTAAGTCACCAAAACCCACGCACGTCATCTAGCATCCCATCTTAATGTAAAAAAAAAACCTCATCAAAATTCCCTAAGTCATCGACAATTCGTTAGAACAATTGCCGAGTCATTCGAAAACGACGCCTAAATTATTCGTCAGTGTATACACATTTTTCATCAAAATAGTTGGCCACCGAACGATCGTGTGCACATTTGAAATTTTCGAATAGTAAATTATAATATAAATGAAACAACACAATAACAAAATGTAATATACCCTCACGTTTTCTATTTAGCGCAACGTTCCTTGTTCTTGGTACCGAAGTTCCTTCGCTCTTGTTGTCGTCTACCATCTCCAAGATAATTTGCACCATCTCCATCATCCCACCCACGTAAAAGTTTATCGCTTTTCTTCGGATGATGATGAACTCATGGCTAAAGATGCGATTGTATAAATTTTAAGATGGAGACTTAAAAATTTTTAGATGGAAAGTGTGGAGAATTTTATAAAAGGTAGAAGATAGAAAGAGTGGTGGTGAATGTTTTGGTTAAACATGAGTTATTCATATATATAGTTTGAATTTAAAAAAGTAAAGTCCCAAACAGTCCAATTACAATGGTCACAATTCATCGGGGCGAGAGGGAAATTTTCCCCATATTCACCGAATTAAACACAAGGCGCGGAGGAGGGGGTGTTTCCCTTCGTGGGTCTATGCCACCTCAGCCCACCGAATAAGCCACCGAGACCACACCCTTGGTCTAAAAGATATGTTTATAAACTTTTTTAGAAAATAATGTGGTTTGAGCAAATTTCACCTTTCATCCTTAACTTTTTTAAGTTACACTCTTACTTCTGACGTTTGCTAAGTCGTTACTCGGATAATCCTTAGAGTGGATGTCCATTAGTTTATCAAGTTACATCTGAAATGACAAAACTATCATTCCTATTAAAAAAATATCATACTTAAAAAGATTTAAAGATTTCGAGTGATGGTTTATGACAATTATGATGACGAAAACTGGTTGATGATGGTAGAAGGTGGAGATGGTTATGGGTGTTTAGACTGGGAAAATGAAGTGGGTGGGTCCCCCCTAAATTCTTAAATCTTGTTAATTACGGAGTAATATATTTTTTTAATACAAGGGCAGCCTTACACTCACTCAACTGATTAAACTAATGACCATCCACTCTAAAATTCCGAGTAACGACTTAGCAAAAGTCAATGAACAAGAGTTTAATTTTAAAAAATTGAGAAACAAATAAGAAATTTGTTTAAATCCCAGTGCATTTTGCCCTAAGTTTATTTTAGAAAAATATCACTTATCCCTAAAGTGTTATGATCAAATACATAGTGAAAGAAAAATAAGAGGTCGTAGGAAGGGTATCAAACGGACTCTGATTGAACTCATTCAAGTGGCATTGAAACCATCTTATCGAACCCTACGACGTTAGTTTTTAGGTCTTCGTTTTTTGGGGTTTTAGCTTGTAGTTTTTAGAATATGCGTTATATCATTGTGTCTTTTTCTTATTTTCATCATTGTGTTATTTTTTCAATTCATTGTGTCTTTTTTTTTCCAGCATTGTGTTATATTTTTTGGCACAGCGTTATATTTTGTGGTTCATGGTGTCATATTTCATGAACTATTGTGTTTTTTGTATCCTTCGCACCCTTCTTATTTTTATTACACTTTGTAGAATAACTTGAACCTATCTCTAAATGGTGAATTTGATGCATCTTGAAAACCGAAAAACCAAGATGTCTAAAGCGATGTTGAATTGAGAATCAAAACTGACTTGATATTTTCGCGCAACTACACAATATCGAATCGTCACAAAATCTTTTGTTGTTAACTTTGTGTCTTTCTCACGTGAACTTGTACCAATGTGAAAATAAAAGGTTGTAAGCTTCTGATAATATGTTAAAAATGTTAACCGCATGTGTGGTTATTTCCAGTAGCTCCAATTACACTGGCGGATTCATTTTTTTTTTACGGTGGACACAAATTGGTTCAGTTAAAAGAAGATGGTTCAAAATGGGTCGGGTGAAACTAATTCATACACTTATGCACTTAATGATATTGTATAATTATTCATACTTATTTAGTTACTAATATGATATATTTAAGAACATAGAGAAACAAGCGAAAAACACCATTCACCTGTATTGCCTACAATTTCCTTGTCTGATAATTCAATTTTTTCGAGAGCTCTTATAGTAAATATATTTTTTTATTTGTATTTAATATTTTTGAACAAATATTATGTTTGAATTAGTTTATTATATAAAAAAAGGACGTAAAGGAAACATTTTTTTAGTTATACACATCTTTGAAAAACTCTCTAAAAACAAATGACTTGAATTTTAAGACAGTTAGCTTATAAAGTAAGTATATAATCAACAAGGAATAAAATAAGTATTTCTTTACTACGCATTATTTTGCTCATGCATGTTTTAATGTGAAGTTTGTCTTGGGATGAGCTTGGTACTGAATTAATACAAAAAATACTGATATCGATTTTTGGGAAACTTGGTACCCATAACGAAAAGATACGGTACGGTATTGTATCGTTATTTTAAGGTAAAATACCACTACCGAACCGAACCGAAAATACCGATACTAATTTTAGCCAAAACTTGATACCGAAATGGTACCGAAAATGAACCAGTATCCGGATTAGTTCAGTATCGATATTTTCGGTATTTAACTCCTCCTTAGTCCTTTGTGTCCTCTATGAAATGAAGTTTTTTATCAATACAAATTGCTTGCTTTATTTACAATGAATATATTACAGGCTTTATGGCTGGATGGTGGGCACAGGCTCACCATAAGAGGTGAATCCGCCAATGTACAATTATAGTGGGGACCTAGATACTAAACATATGAAAAACATGCACAAAGTACACATGCATAAATGGTAGCCATTATTATTAACAAGTACCTTTAGTCAAGGCTTTACCACACACTAAAGCAATGATCAAGCAACTCTTCTCCGGAGTTCCGGATTCCGGCAAGAAGAAAAGGATATTATTTGCGGTTTTTGCTTCATTCCTACTTATCGCGGCTATTATTGGCATTGTGGCCAGTGTTAAATCCAAAACCAATACCAATGACACTCAATCCGACAACATAAGAGCATCCGCGGCTCATGCCATTGTGAAGTCATCATGTAGTGTCACTCTCCACCCCGAGTTATGCTACTCCACGATTTCTAGCGTCCCAGACATGACGAAAAAGGTTAAATCATTAAAAGACGTCATTGAATTGGCTCTCGAAAAAACTAAAGAGAGAGTCCAAACAAACAAGTTAATCATAAAGACACTTGCGGCTAGGACCAATCTCACGAAACGTGGGAAAATCGCTGTTCATGATTGTCTAGAGATGGTCGATGGCACACTTGAAGAACTCGACCAAGTCATAGATTACGTGAAGACATATGCTACGAAAAAAGGAATCCGTCGACATGTTGAAGACATAATTACTTATATGAGTACCACTATAACAAACCAGGTAAATACAAATGGTATGAAGAATTTTAGTGGTTTATAGTCAAATCCAGGAATGATTTCCAGGGGGTTCCTTTTACTGATTTTCATTAATTTTTCAACTTTTTCCACTCAAATTTTTGACTTTTTTTCAAATCGAGGGGGTTCCTGGATCCGATTTTTTTTTTGCCAAAATAGTGCTACATGACGGGATTTTTGTGCATTTGGGGGTGTCAGATCAGGATTTGAACAAATGGTGAAACCGCAACTTGAAGTTGCGGTTTATGCTTATGTGTCGGTGACTAAGAGTGAGGTTGTCTAAGGATGATGACATTAGGAGGGAGGTTGTATGAGGGATGATGACACATAAGAATAAACTACAACTTCAAGTTGCGGTTTCACCAAAAGTGCATGATCCTCCCTCCTAGTCACCACATAAGCATAAACTGCAACTTCAAGTTGCGGTTTTACCATTTGTTTAAATCCTGATCTGACACCCCTCACTTGCACAAAAATTTGTCACTGTAGCACTAATTCATCAAAAAAATCTCCTGGATCCGCCATAGTGTTTATAAGGATCTGATACATTTCTCAAAGTTCGTGATGTGTTGGCAAACATGTATCGTCTTTTCAACATAAACACTATTCACATCCGCTGGTTAAACTAGCGCATCCTCATAAACACTATAATCAAAACAAGTTTATAAATTGACTATAAGCCATATTATAATTTTTCCTGCTAATCACTTTTCATTGATAAGGAAACATGCATCGATGGTTTCTCGCATGCCAAACCCGATAAACACTTGGGCGAATCAGTCATCGACAGCCAAATAAACGCGGGAAAGTTGTGTAGCAATTCGTTGGCATTGATCAAGAACATGACCGACACAGACATGTCGAACGAAGAACTGCAAAAGAATACAAGGAAGTTAACGAACGAGGAGGATGAAAACTGGCCGAAGTGGTTATCGGTTGGAGACAGAAGAATGTTGCAGTCAGGGAACGTGAGACCAAATGTGGTTGTGGCAGCGGATGGTAGTGGCGACTTTAGAACGATTTCTGAAGCCGTTGCAGCCGCGCCTAGTAAAAGCGCGAATCGATACGTGATTCGAATAAAGGCAGGGGTGTATCGAGAAAATGTTGATGTCCCGAGTAGTAAAACTAAGTTGATGTTTTTGGGTGATGGACAGACTAAAACAATTGTTACAGCAAGTCGTAGCGTTGGTGGCGACAGCACCACTTTCGAGTCGGCTACTGTCGGTAAGTAAGCATAGTTTATAGTTATAAACTTATAATTTATAAACACATAAACCTATGGTTTAAAACCGAGCGGGAAATCCAGCGAGCATTTTCCAATTTGTTAAGCGAATAGGGCAGGGTGACACTTTTCTATTAAAAAAATTACTTTGTTCATTTTTATATGTGTACGTGGCACATTATAGTTGGACAATTTGTTAAGCGAATAGGGCAGGGTGACACTTTTCATATCTTTATTGGTTGGACGCAATGTTTTAAAAACCGATTTTTTTAAATTTAACTAAAAAATGATTTAACCGGTTGAACCGCGTTATACTAGGCGGTTCAACCGGGTTGATTAGCTAGCTATATAATTTCATAAATTACAATATTAACACAAAAAATAATCTAAAAGTACATAATGAAATACTAAAATACTATCAAAAAGTTAATCAATAATTAAAAAATAATTCAAGGGATATTGGATTTTATTAATCCGAACTTTGACAAATTGGCCAATATTAATCCCTACTTTAAAAATTGTCTGTGCCGGTTCCAACTTGTAAAATATTTTACAAGTTGGGACCGGCACAGACAATTTTTAAAGTTGGGATTAATATTGGCCAATTTGTCAAAGTTCGGATTAATAAAATCCAATATCTCATAATTCAAAGATAATCTAAAGTTTTAAAAGTTATTCCTTAATAAAAAAATAATCTTAAAATAACCAAAAACTAACCTATACCTGTATAGCAATTCAAACCGAGATACCGGATTTTACCGGCGGTATAAAATCAATACCGTTTCCCATATTTAACGGAGTGTTTCGTACTGGATTTCCATCTGAAAACGATACCGGTTTTTAAAACATTGGTTGGACGTTTTATGATTTTTTAGCACGAAACAACTTCTAACTTTTTTATGGAACATCATTGTCTAGCTCGTGATTTTTTTTATGTTTGTATGCACAGCGGTTGTAGGGGCTGGATTCCTAGCACGAGGTATAACCTTTCAAAACACAGCAGGCCCAGAGAACGAACAAGCGGTGGCCCTACGGGTCGGGTCGGATCGGTCAGCATTCTACAAATGTGGCATGATAGCATACCAAGACACTCTTTATGTCCACAGTAACCGCCAGTTTTATGTCAACTGTTACATAGCTGGAACAATTGACTTCATTTTCGGCAATGCTGCAGCCGTTTTGCAAAACTGTGACATTAATGCTCGTCGGCCCGGCCCAAACCAAAAAAACATGGTCACTGCCCAGGGCCGGACCGACCCTAACCAAAACACTGGGATTGTGATTCAAAAATCAAGAATTTGAGCCACATCCGACTTAAAACCGGTACAAGGAACCTTTCCTACGTACCTACGGCGGCCGTGGAAGGAACACTCGAGAACCGTTGTAATGCAAACAACAATAGGTAATGTGATACACCCGAATGGATGGTATCCTTGGGACGATGAAGATGATTACGCGCTTGATATTTTGTATTATGCCGAGTATCAGAACAAAGGGGATGGCGCGAGTACGTCGAATAGAGTGAAGTGGAGGGGGGTCAAGGTGATTACGAATGCTGAAGAAGCTCGAGGTTTTACTCCTGGGAACTTTATTAACGGTGGTACTTGGTTAGGGAACACAGGCTTTCCTTTCTCTCTTGGGCTGTGATGTTTCATTTATGTTGAGTAAGTTGTTTTAGATATTGTGATGTTTTGTTAATAAACATTTGACATTAGTTCATGGATTAATGTCGAATGTGTTGTAAGTTGTAACCATCTTCGTAATTGTATGTAACTAGTTAATAATTAATCCGCATGTTGCGGAATTTAGCCAGTATTGATTTTGTTCATTATGGTACCAGCATTCGCTATGAGAATTGAAAGTGAAAACATAAAAACTAAAGTCGTATATGCCCAAAAATATATAGACATTTGTTTTTGGGTACCGGTGCGGTACCAAGCATTCTTATAGATTAAACTCGTGATACGGGATTGCGTTTAAGTTTTTCTCGACGTTGTGATATAAGTTATATTTGAAAAACAGTTTTATTCAAAATAATAGTACGATGACTAACTAAGTCGGTATGGTGATATTTACATTGGCTTGATTACACAAAAGTTGTATGATTTAACTCAAAAAATAAATTCGTGCTTTACATTGATCGAAGATCATAAAATGAACGTTAAAATTGGTTCTGATAATACTGATACAAGTACTAATGTTGTTGGTCAGTACCGTGTACTGATTTAGTTATTCACTATATTATTATTTCAAGTATAACTCCGTTTTAAGTAAAAAAAAATTGAATATATCTCCGTTTTAAATAAAATTCATATCGTAATGTAGTGGAAAAAAAACAAAATAAGCCAAACTAATTAACTGGTTGGTTAATAATATCGATTAATCGATGACTTTAAGTTCGGTCCAGCCTAATAATCAAACTATATTGAACCCTACACGCCTTTAGAAGTGCATGTGTTCCTGCTGCATCGCTCGGGAACCCTCCTAGTCACAATTAATATATGAATTTAACGAGTATGATTACATGTTTATATATAAAAATAAAAAAAATAAAGTTGTAACTCAGGTCTTGCAATTTCAATATTAAAGCTATAAATTGAATGTTAACATGTGCAATTTCATAATACAATCTATAGTAGTTATAAATGGGTAATATAACCAAAGAGGTATATAAAATAATTTTAGATATGTAATATGACGACCAAGAAGTATGCTTAAATTTTGGGTTATCAACCAAGTCAGAGCAATTTCGTTGGCTTGATATTTTCTTGATTAAATTACTTTTCAATTTATAAACCAAAGTCCATGTTTACCAAATCTCAAATTGTTTATCTTTTATATCATTTTTAAATTATTAACCAAAATATGAAAATACACATGTTGTGCATGTATTGTTTTTAAGATTGACTAATTCTCCCGGTAATTAAACAATATGGTTTTCGAATTACTAGCCAAGTCAAACTACATATACTTTTATTTTCTGCATGTTATTGACAACTTATGGGATTATGACATCAACCTATTGAGTTACAATAACACAAAAACATTAAATTATGATTTGAAAATTGAACAACTCAAAAGTTTATGGTATGAACATTAAAATTTGAATAACTCAAATCTTATGGTTTGGGTTCTAGAATTATGAACCAAGTCTCCTACATTGTTTATTGCAAGTATACTGATACCAAACATATGTAGTTTTTTCTTTGAACATTTCTAAAACTAACCATCTTTTACATTTGTGTTCCTTATAAATACTAACGTAGAAACTTAACAACATAATACAATTCAAAGACTTTGAACCAAGAAAACATACTTCTAGTTGGCAATTATGGAGAAGATGAACACCATAAGCTTATTATCTCTCATTGTTTTTATTCTTTTTTCTATTGCCACCGCATCTTCAGACTCGCGTTTGTCATCAAGTTATTATGATCGAGTGTGCCCAGAAGCTCTCCCGACCATCAAACGTGTGGTGGAGGATGCATTGGCGCAGGAACGTCGTATGGGCGCCTCTCTATTACGTCTTCACTTTCATGATTGCTTTGTTAATGTAAGTTACTTATTTCTACCAATTAATATTTGAAATTCCACATTTGGTATTCATAAAGCTTGGCAGTTGATTGCAAAGCTATATTTTCGCCATGGAAATGCCTTGTGAAATAATACATCCACATCACATATCCTAGGAAACGACTGTAAAATTTTGAACCTTTGATTTTTCATAACTATAGAAATATTTCTTGCTTATAACCATGATCGATGCATTGGAAACTTAAGAACAAGGCGTTATAAAATGAAGTGTTATCTTGTACAAATGTAGCATTTAAGAGAGTGCAAAGTATTAATTGTTGTTTTTTGAGCTAATTTTCTTTATCATGTAGGGATGTGATGCTTCCATTCTTTTGGATCAAACCGAAACAATAGATAGTGAGAAAAATGCAGGCCCCAATGCAAATTCAGCTAGAGGATTTAAGGTTATCGACAAAATCAAGGATGAGGTTGACAAAGTTTGCGGTCGCCCTGTAGTGTCTTGTGCTGACATCTTAGCTGTTGCTGCTCGTGATTCTGTTGTTGGGGTAAGTAAAACATATTCAATGAATTTCTAATAGTTCAATTGGGGTATGCCTATGTGGTACTCTTCGCGCGTATGCATGTTTTCATAAAAAAAAGTATATGATAATGCATTTTTTGATGGTAAATCTAAAACTTCAATGGTTTGTAGCTTGGTGGCCCATCATGGAAAGTCAAGCTTGGAAGGAGAGACTCGACCACGGCTAGTCGGGCCGCAGCTAACGCTAACATCCCAGCACCATCCATGGACTTGCCCGCACTAATAAAGAACTTTGAGAACCAAGGGCTGGATGAGGAGGACTTAGTTGTGCTTTCGGGTGCACACACCCTAGGTTTTGCTCAATGTCGAACCTTTAGGCCTCGTATTTACAGTGATACCAACATAGATCCAGCCTTTGCAAGCCATCTTCAGACCATTTGTCCACAACAAGGGGGCGACTCAACACTCGCACCACTTGACCCGACACCAAGCTCATTTGACGTTAAATACTTCACTAATTTGGTGAGTAAAAAAGGGCTTTTGAACTCTGATCAAGCATTGTTTAGTGGTGGGGAAACCGCTGAGCTTGTTTCGAAATACAGTGGGAACTATGAAGAGTTTTGGGAGGATTTCGCAGAGTCTATGATCAAAATGGGTGATATAAAGCCATTAACAGGGAATAGAGGTGAAATTCGCAACAACTGCAGGAAAGTTAATTCTCAATATTAAGAGCTTAATCGAGTGCGTTAAATTGTTTCATGTTAATCTAAGTATATTATGAGTTTTTAGGCATTGTTTCTATTATTGTCGCAACTACGTCGAATTCTTTCAAATTGTAGTATGGTTTAATTCTTTTAATTTCAAATTAAAATCGACTGTAAGTTATTATAAAAGCATCATTAAGATTTGTTCTTTCTATATTTCGGTTAAGATTACGTTTTTTTTTTTACTTTAACTTTCATTCAAAAACCAAAGGCAAGATCCGTAAAACAGGTTCGACAAACCCCATAAGCCACAATTACATCATACATATTGGATATTTACACCAGTTCTTCAACATGAGGTTTTTATTACTAGACATGTACTTCAACCATGAAACGCCAAAGACTTCACATCCGCCATGATATCTACAATCTTAAAACCTGTACCTTTAAAAATCTTGGAGTTCCTCGCTTTCTAAATGCACCAACAAGTGTGAAACACTATCCCACGAAAAACCATTTTACCTTTTTTTAGCCGTTTTATGTAACTCCTTCAAGTCCCAGAACGAGAATGCAAATATAGGAGGAAGATTGCATCACTTGCTCACATTAGCCCACATATCCGACGTTGCCAACATGATATAAAAAAGATGACTCACTGTCTCTTCATCTGTTTTGCAAAGAGAACACGTACTTGACCGAACCTAAATGTTCCTTCTCACAAGCACTGATGAGGTGGGCAATCTATATAGCTCCAATCTCCAAGAAAAAATATTATTATCGACAATAGCAACTCATTTTATACAACACGTGACGCTATGCTACGTATCTTGAATTATTAACACTTGAAATGTTTCAATGCTACTTTTATCGACAGTAGCTACTCATTTTATACAACACATGACGCTATGCTACGACATCTATATTAGTGAGGAACTACTAGTGGTTAATTCCTCGCATCTTATAATACTCCCATCGCTAAGAAATGTGTTGATCATATACTCTCTTACTTTCGTCTCTTTTTCCATATATACTTATGCTACTTTACGCTAGCCTAGACTTACACTCATGTCGAGCTTGTTCATCACACCAAGCCCTATGTTGAGTCTAATGATGTTCTTTATCTCATGTTAAAGGCAACAAGATCATACACTGGTATACATGATAACTGATTTGGAGAGCGAAGTCTTTAAGCTAGGTGTACTGCTTTTGCAAACAACCAAATGCACATGACAAGAACTGATGGATTTATAGTAATTTTATGGTTTATAAATTCCTCCCCATTTGTTTTTAGATGTAAGTTTAGTTGCACCTTCACAGCCTAAATATCGTATTTAACCTGTATTATAAGTTAGATAAACAAAATACGTTTACCAAAGCTAAAGTATGGCAACTCCTTTGGGTGATCAACCAATCATACCGGTTTTTCAATGGAAAAATACATAAATAAATATTTGACCACTCCAAAAAACTAGAATAAACATACTAAACAACATGAGCTTGACACTTTAGCGGCTAACATATAGACCCCTTCACTCAACCTTGGTAGATGGCCAGGTTCGAATCTGAGCAAGGCCGGTTTTCAGCCTGCCATTACTCCAGCGAGGTAAAATCTCGGGTGGAGGTGGATAAGGTTTCCGGTAGAACGCCGCAGCCTCCACTCAGACCAGCGTGGACCCGGTTCAGACAACATAGTCTGGCAGGTGGTGGGTTAGGATCCGCACAAAAAAGCGGGTGTGATGATCTTCTACCACAACCGCATTCAAGAAAGTCACCGTTTAAAAAAAAAAACAAACCTTTAACCCACACACAAAGTCCCTAAGATATAGCCCATAACATTTTGGAGTCTTGCGTCTATGTTTATAATTTATTTATTTTGTATATTTCAATCGTTTAGTTTGATATTTTTTAGTAACTCGTGGATATTAGGTTTTCTAAAAAACCTATGTTTATTTTTTTCCAACGTTGTGAAATAAATTTTATTGAAAATGGATATTTTGTCGCTGGTCGTGCTAAGCCGAACAAAAACCGGATGATGAATAGTAAGTTATTATTTATTGGTATTTTTTTATTTATATGATTTTCGAAGACTCATACTTAAATATTTAAATAGAAAACGGGATTAAGCAACATCTTTTTTTATAAGTGAAGCTGCTTAGCAAATCAAGCCTTTGTTACTATTTTTTACATTATTGTTGGGCTATATAAGTTAGTGGTTTGCGTCTGCCTTTGTTCACTAATTGGTTTGTGAAAGAATGTGAACCCTTGATTATTTCATTGATTTACAATCTATATATAATACAACTCTATCTCCTTATCTTTGGTAAGGGATAATGACATTTAAATACAAAATACAAATGCTTAAAATATATTATCTATTACACCCCCGCAGTCGAAGCGGGAGGAGACCGGATGCTGAGACTGGACCGGAAATCTTCAAAGAGTACACGCGGGAGACCTTTGGTGAAGATGTCTGCTATCTGGTATCTGGATGGGACATGAAGTATACGAACGAGTCCCCGTTGCACCTGTTCCCTGACAAAGTGGATATCGAGCTCAATATGTTTGGTGCGCTGATGTTGAACCGGGTTACCTGACAGATAAATGGCACTAACATTGTCACAGTATACCATAGTAGCCCGAGAGACGGGGACGGACAATTCAAGCAAAAGATTACGTAGCCAGCAAATCTCGGCCACTACATTAGCCACCCCGCGATATTCTGCTTCTGCACTGGAACGAGAGACGGTTGGTTGTCGTTTAGAGGACCACGATATCAGATTTTCACCAAAATAAATACAATAACCACTCGTGGAGCGTCTAGTGTCTGGACAACCCGCCCAGTCAGCATCGGTATATGCTGTCAACGTGGCCGTAGCTGAAGGACCTAGTGACAGGCCGTAAGATGTGGTGCCCTGAATGTATCGTATAATGCGTTTTAACGCATTCCAATGATCCGTGTGAGGGGCATGCATATGCATGCAGACTTGTTGTACAGCATATGTAATATCGGGCCTGGTAAACGTAAGGTATTGTAGAGCCCCTGCCAAACTGCGGTATAAAGTGGGATCATGAAACAACTCACCAGACATAGTCCCGAGTTTGGTATTTGTGTCAACAGGAGTGGCCACGGGGTTGCAGGATTGCATACCAGCACGAGCAATAATGTCTGTCGCGTAAGTCTGTTGGGACAGAAACATAGTGTTGTGCTGACGAGAGACGGAGATGCCCAAGAAGTAGCTGAGAGGGCCTAGATCCTTCATTGCAAATTCACTGGCCAGACTAGCAAGTAAGCGCTGGCGAAGGCTGGCAGAAGATGTGACGAGAAGAATGTCGTCCACATAAAGAAGCAGAAAAGCTGTATCACCGTCTCGATTGAGAGTAAATAAAGAAGTATCACACCGGCTGTTCAGAAAACCCAACTGAAGCACATAATCAGTAAATCGCTGGTACCATGCCCGTGGAGCCTGTTTGAGGCCGTAGAGGGATTTGCGTAGTAGACACACATGGTCAGGGAAACGTCTATCACGAAATCCCATGGGTTGGTGCATGTAAACCGTCTCATTAAGATTACCGTGCAAGAAGGCATTAGTGACATCCAGCTGGTGCACGGCCCAACCCTTAGATAGGGCAAGGGAAAGAACGGTACGTATAGTGGCCGGTTTAACAACCGGACTGAATGTCTCCCCGCAATCAATGCCCACCTGTTGTGAACGCCCATCACAAACTAATCTGGCTTTGTACCGCTCTAGTGTCCCGTCTGACCTGTATTTATGTTTAAACAACCACATAGACCGAATGATATTCATGGATGGCTCACGAGGAACTAACTCCCATGTACCATTTCTAATTAAAGCGTTGTACTCGGTAGTCATGGCCGAGTACCAATCCGGATTGGCCAAGGCATCGGTGGGTGTTTTAGGTATGGGATGGATAGGTGAGGTGGTGGAGGTGGTTAGGTTAAATGGTGTTTTGGGTTTGAAAATACCACTCATGGACCGGGTATGAATGGTACGGTTTGAAGGTGGGATAGTCGAGTGAGGTGGGTTGGGTGCGGTAGCAGGTGGGCCAGTGGGGTTGGTATTGGGTTGGGTAGCGGATGATGTGGGTGGCGATTGAGGGTTAACGGGTTGGGTACTGGAGCCGGTATGAAAGTTTGGGCCAGGAGAAGGGTGGTTGGGCTGAACAGGGGTATTGGGCTGGACTGTTGAGGGCGAGTGAGTTACAGTGGGCTGAGGAGGGTGTTGTGGAGTGGGGAGGTTTGTTGGGCCAGTAGGTGTGGGCCTGGTGCGTTGGATATGAGGACATAGGTGGTGTGGGAAGTTCTCGTTAAGGAATTGGTAGGACGGGGTAGGGCCGATGGTCTGGGCAAAGGGAAAGGTTGTTTCGTCGAATGCGACGTGTCGGGATATAAATATTTGGTGGGAGGAGAGGTCAAGACAGCGATATCCTCGATGAGTGGGAGGATAGCCGAGAAACACACAAGGGTGTGAGCGGTTTTCAAGTTTGTGAATGGTAGTGGATGGGGTGAGTGGGTAACAGAGGCAACCGAGTACTCTAAGATGGTCATAAGTGGGTGTGGACATGTATAGTAGTTCCGTTGGGGTTTTGTGGTTGGTGATTTTGGAGGGTAAAATGTTTAAAAGGTATGTGGCAGTTTCGAGGGCAAAGTGCCAAAGGTGAGTGGGTAGGGAGGCATGGGCCATTAAGGTGCGAAGCATGTTGTTAATGGTTCTAATTTTTCGCTCGGCCTTGCCATTTTGGGAGGATGTGTAGGGCAAGAGAGACGGTATAGGATACCGTTGGTGGTGAAAAAATTTTGGAAGGAGGTGTTGACGTATTCACGTCCATTGTCACACTGGAAGGTTTTAATGGTTTTGTGGAATTGTGTTTTAATAGTAGTGGCAAATTGGGTAAAGGCTTGAAAGACTTGTGATTTTTGGGTGAGGGGATAGGTCCATAAAAAATTAGTATAATCGTCTAAGAATAATACATAATATTTATGGCCTGAGGAACTAACAACTGGTGATGTCCACACGTCACTATGAATAATATCAAACGGTTGCAAAGTAAAATTGGAAGAATCATTAAACGGTAGTCGAATTGTTTTACCAAAAATACAAGACTGGCATACATTATTAGAATTAAAATCAAAATCCAAAACATGAGAAGTTTTTAATTTATTCAAAGGTGCACGTCCTGGGTGACCAAGACGGTGATGCCAGACTTGAGAAGAAATAGCTGCAAAGGCGGATGGTTGGCCAGTGGAGGATCCTAGCACCAAGGGGTAGAGATCACCGCTGCTGTTGCATCGCAGAAGAGGTGCCCTGGTCTTGTAATCCTTCACAAGAAAGCCAAAAGGGTCAAACTCAACAGAAACAGAATTGTCGATGGTAAATCGACGGACAGAAATTAAGTTTTTAACAAGGCGAGGTGAGTATAGGACATTTTTTAAGATAAAGGGTGGGAATGGTTTGGGTAGGTATTTGGTGCCTTGGCCAATAACGGGGATGGTATCACCATTTCCTACAATAATATTACGAGAAACGCAAGAATTAGAAAAAGTATGAAAGTCACTTGACTCGTGAGACATAGTGGATGAAGCGCCAGTGTCCATGTACTGAGTAGGATCCGGTTGTTGCAGGCTCATGGTGTACAGGGCTTGCTCAATATCGGTGGGGCAATACGCGGTGTGGGCTTGTTGGGGTTTTGGGCCTAGAATACCGGGCTGGTGGGCTGGGTTTTGGGTTGGCCGCTGGGTTGTGGGGTATGGGCAGGGAGGGAAATTCCAGGTTTGTGTTTGGGCTGAAGGGTAGTTTGGTGAGTGGGCTGATGGGTAGGATTGGTTGGGGGAGGCCCAATATTGAGCAGGCCAGTTCGGTGTCCATGGGAAGAAAGGGTAGGCAGGCCATTGAGGTGGGTAGCGGCCTCTGCCGAAGCCTGACCTCCCGCCCCTGTTGCGACGGTTGGACCGGCCCCGGCCTCGGCCGTAGGAGGCGGTGTCAGTGGGGTAGGGACGGTCGGTGGTGGGATGAGTGGTGCGAGTGTTTTCAGTATGTTGTGGGCGGTGGGTTGTGGCGGCGAGGGCGGTGGAGGCGTTTTTGGATTCTTGTAAGGCGCGTTCGGCTTTGTCGGTTTCGGCCTGAATGAGTTTTGAGCGGGCGTTGTAAAAGGAGGGTAGCGGTTTTTGGTTCTGTAAGATAGTGGAGATACCCTCGTATTGTTCTGGCAAGCCTGCGAGCAACTGCAACACCAACCGGTCGTTATCCACTGGAGCATCCACATTAGCCAGTTGATCAGCCAGAACTTTCAGTGCCTGACAATATGCTGACATAGAAGAAAAAGCATTAAAACGGGTGTTAGCAAACTTTTGCATGAGGTAGATTGCACGAGAATTTTTATTGTCGTGAAATAAATCTTCAATAGCGACCCAGGCCTCATGGGCGTTAGAGGTGTTGTTGATGATGGTATGGAGAAGATCGTTGGAGATCGTACTGTAAAGCCATTGTAAGACAATGGCGTCAATACGCTCCCAGTCATCATGGGTAGTGGATGCTTCGGCGGCATCAAGATCACCGGGTGGGGGACGGGGTTTGAGGTGATCCTCCACCATACAAGTTTTGCAGTGGAGTTTGAACATAGTAGCCATGAAGAGTATTGAGAGGATTCAATCTCAAGGGTGAAGGGAATATAATTTTTGATGTTGGAGACAGTGGTGGCTGGGTGAAGTTTAGAGTCAACGGTGATTGCTGGGATGATAGTAGAGGAGGATTGGGGAGAAGACATGGTGGTAGAAGGCAGGAGATCGGCGGCGGTGAGAAGAAAACCGGCCGAAGTTTAGGAGGGTAGGTTTAGAGGATTGAGGGCCTGGTACCCTTGATTATTTCATTGATTTACAATCTATATATAATACAACTCTATCTCCTTATCTTTGGTAAGGGATAATGACATTTAAATACAAAATACAAATGCTTAAAATATATTATCTATTAGTTTGGATTGGGAATCGGCCTGTTAGGCCCATGTATAGTGACCCGCCCCTATGTAGTATAAATAGGGAGGTCACACATCATAATAGGGTTGCTAGTCATTTGTGTGGTTTTGGGCTCTCTTGTATTCGGTCACAACCACGAAGTACCACACGACTTCAAGTCGTGAATCAACCCATACTATACCATCTGTCAAAAATTAATATCAACCAAACTGAAAAAACAACCGTTTCACTCCCACATTCGGATTAAAGAAACCCTAATACTATCAAGCTAACCAAAGGAAAACAATAAATGGCAAGCAATATTTACCTACAACTGAAAGAATAAAAGTTCACCAAAAATAAATGACTTTAGAACGTAGCTGCAATGGAGATGTTGGGGACTGCTAGTGGGCTCGCTCGTAGGTGGTTGGTTAAAGGTGTTCGGTATGCAGGTAGTGGTGATTGCAGTGGTTAAGTGAGTTGCAGGTGTTTAATCGGCGGGAGAGGTAAGTGAATCTAATTATATAGTAATAGAACAAAGAGAGGGGGAGAGAGAAGCTGGAATGTGAACGTAAAGCCCATTCCACGTAAACCAATCGACGGTAGATTCGCTAACATAAAGGAGATGTGAAAATCATCAATTGAATTAAATGTCAAAATCAATTGCCCTTGATTAGTTGCCATTCAAGAATGGCGGTATGAAATTGATGAATAACTAAAAGTACATTAATGTGAAGATCAACTAAGTGTACATTCAAGGGGTTTTAACTTCGAAATTGGTTAAGAGCCTTTTTAGAGTTTTTGGTTTGTATACAGATTTAGAGGGTGTTTGGGATTGAGATACAAAACAACTTATTGATTTATTGGTTTTTTTTTTCCAAAACAAAAGCCAATAAGTCAATAAGTTGTTTGTGTAAACCAAAAGCACTTTTGGTTTTGGCTTTTTAATAAGGGTGGAAAAGTTGTTTTCAAGAAGTCAGAAATCCTGGCTTTTGGATTTTGGTTATTTTACACTGATAAGCTAAACCAAACACTTTTTAAAAAACAACTTATTGACTTATTGACTTTTCCTACCATAAAAGCTAATCCAAACACATTTTTACAAACTCCTTCTCAAAAAGTCATAATTCAATAAACACTTTTGATCAAAAGCACTTTTGGAGTTAAATAAGCAATCCAAAACACCCTTTTAATTGATGGGTTTTAGAGATTAAATTGAGGGCTCTTGATTTTAATTTATCATTCAAGATGAGAAAAGAAAAAGGTTTTTTTAAGTGTGTGATGAGGTGCGAAGGCATGTGTAAGTGGCTAATGCATAATAGGGGTAATTTGGGAAACATTTACATGACATTAAGGGTTTAAAGCATGTGACTCTTCAAATTTCATCTTAAAAGGCATGTAAAATTACTATTATAGACATGTTTGGCTCTTTATAATGTAGTATATATATATAATGTTTTGTCGGGAAAAGTTTAAATACTTGGTATCCAAAAAATAAGAATGTAGGAAGAAAATTAAATAAACTTCGATTGTACTCGTTCTAGCGCCATTGAAACCATCTTATCGAACTCTACAATCTTAGATTTTATCGCGTGTCGAGTGCTAATCAAAAACTATATTAAAAACAACTCCTTAGCTACAAGGACTGCAGTATAGGGAGTAGGGTTGTCGAACCACGAGGAGTATGTGGTTAGTGTTAGTAGCAATTTTATTAGTTAAACTAATTAATTAAAAATAATATTTTATGAAGTAGAATGTAAAAGTGCTGCAATGCTGCAAAACGAGTGATAATAGAGTTTTATAAAAGACAATAATATGGAAAAACGGTCACTTCGGGTTTCTGACTCGATAACTGTAAAGACAATCTGAATTAACCTAGCTAGGCAATCACATAGACATGATCCTGTTTAAGTTGTTCAACCCAATTCAACATCAAAACACAAATCACAAGGTTAAATTATTCCTAGTGCAAGAAAACCAAGAAACGATAACGAATTGTAATTGTGAAAATCAGTCAAACTGTTCAAATCAGTCAAACATACAACCAGATTCAAAAACACATAGACATGTTCACAAAACCTGATCCTAGCATAAAGTTTAAAACAGAAAAGTCCTTACAAAATAACCGAATCTTTCACCCGGAGAAACCGCAGGATGTTTAGCCGTGCATAATCATGATTTCTGCTTCAAAACTTGTTCTGGATTGCTCTGGCATCAACTGGAATGAATGGAACTCCAAAAGGTACTCTAATTCGCCCCTTTTCTGCTATGGAAATCGACTCTCTTGTCTCCAAAACGGCTGATAGGTTTCAATTGCGAAAATGGGCTTTTTTTATGGGCTGAAGAGTTATTCGCGACCCCATTAATAACTTCCTGACTTATTCGCGTGGCATGAATAAGTCCTAACTTCGCGAGGGTAACAAGGGTAATTAGCTGGATTCATTAAGGGCAGTGTGGTCATTTTGCAACCCAATTCAGTTATTCGCGGGTATGAGTAACTCCTGAGGTTATTCATGGGGCATGAATAAGTGATCTGACATATTTTATTTTCTTTTTATCTCTTATTCATCCGTGCACTCGTTTCACCTCCAATTAGACTCTTTTTCTCTCGTTTTAGCCCACGAACACCTGTTTAACACCAAGACACAAATAAGTATCTAAGACACGATATAAACGAACATAAAATGGTTAAAAACTATACAAAAATAATATCTAAATGTGATGCATTTGGCAACACATCATTTTCGCTTTTGGATTTTTAGCTTCTAGATTTTAGAATTTTTGTTAGATTATCATGTCTTTTTATTTGACATTATGTCTTTTTTTTTAAATTTTCGTCATTGTGTCTTTTTTTGCAATTCATTATGTTTTTTTTCTTCAGCATTGTATTATATTTTGTTTTCATTGTAGTATATATTGTTATCTGATGTGCCTTTTGTATCTTTCTCACCCTTCTTATTTATTTTACCCTTTGTATGATAAGTTGGCCCATGTTTTGTTTGGGTTTACCATACATTTATGATTTATCACATACACAAAAATAGCATGTTGGCCTAGTGGCAATAGACGTTTAGCACCACAAAAAAGTGGTGTGAGTTCAAGTCTCATAAATTAGGTAATATATGGATTTTAGAAGTAGATTTTAGGAGTATATGTTGACCGTTCTAGAAAAGAAAAATTACATCGCACACTAACAAACAAGAAAACCTTAAAGCCTCCATGTCTCCGCGGTCTAATCTCTACATGCTTTATTAAATTCATTCATGTGTCTACTAACTATATCACTTTAGTTTGTTTTTATGTTTGTAAGTTTGAGAATAACTTGAGCTAAAACTTAAAATTATCTAATGAAACATTGGATGGACGTTTTTATGTTCATGTTTGAGGTTTAAGGATTGAGCAAATTGGAGTTGGCATAGAATCTGGGAAATTGGCTGTCAAATTATTCATGTGGAAGAATTAAAAGATCAAGTGGGCTTCAATTAAATCAAGTGTTGGACTGTTGGAAGTTGGAGTAATGAATTAGTTGGGCTTGATTTAATGTCCTAGATACATTTTTCTTAAAGACATAATGTTCCTCTGATCAAATTATTTGGAAGCCTCACATGATTGTTGTGACAATGAAAAGTCTTAAGCTTTTGATAATAAGTTGAAAATGTTATAATATATGTGGATATTTCTCAATGCATCCAATTATAGAAGGTCCTACATGCATAATAAAAATCATATAAAGATACATGTACAAGTACAGATATCAACAATGCATATAGCCAAACACAGGCGGCTGCCATTACTACCAACAACCACTCCCATAATTCATTCAATCTTTGGCTCCACCACACACTAAACAAATGATCAAGCAACTATTTGCCAGAGTTGCGGGAGTGCCGGATTCCGGCACGAAAAAAAAGATCTTTTTCGCGGTTTTTGCTTCAATCCTAGTTATCGCGGCTCCTATTGGCGTTGTGGCTGGAGTTAACTCCAAAACCACCAACACAGGCCACACTCCATCCGACAACATAAGAGCATCCTCGGCTCATGCCATTGTGAGATCATCATGTAGCGTCACCCTCCACCCCAACCTATGCTACTCAACGCTTTCTAGCGTCCCTGATATGGCCGAAAAGGTCAAAACATCAAAAGATGTTATTGAACTGGCTCTCAATCAAACAAAAGAGAGAGTCCAAAGAAACAAGTTAATCATAAACAAGCTTACGGCTAGGACCAATCTCACGAAACGTGAGAAAATCGCTCTTCATGACTGTTTGGAGATGGTAGACGACACGTTGGAAGAACTTGACGAAGTCATAGGTTTTCTAAAGACATATCCTACTAAAAAAGGAATTCGCCGACGTGTTGTCGACGACATGATTACTTTTATGAGTGCCACTATAACTAACCAGGTAAAAACTTAACGCTATTTTGTCAAACTCATTTGTTATTGTTAACATGACCAATTTTTGCAAATTTCCCTAAATAGTAAATATAACCATTTCCTAATAAATTCTATAATCAGGAAACATGCATAGATGGGTTCTCCCACAGCAAACATGAAAGGGCCTTTCGTGAATCGCTTATAGACAGCGAGACCAATGCCCGAAAGATGTGCAGCAATTCGTTGGCCTTGATCAAGAACATGACCGATACAGACATGGCGGACCAAGTAAAGATGAACAAAAGGAAGTTAATGAACGAGGGCGATGACAAGTGGCCGGAGTGGTTGTCCATGGGAGACAGAAGATTGTTGCAGTCAGGGACTGTGACACCTAACGTGGTTGTGGCAGCGGATGGTAGTGGCGATTTTACAACTATTTCTGCAGCCGTTGCGGCTGCACCAAACAGAAGCACAACGAGATACGTGATTGGGATAGCAGCAGGGGTGTACCGCGAAAACGTGGATATCCCGAGTAGTAAAAGTAACCTGATGTTTCTGGGTTCCGGAAGAACTTCAACGATTATCACGGCGAACCGAAGTGTTGCTGGCGGCACCACCACCTTCAATTCTGCTACTGTCGGTCAGTAATTGTATTCTATGGTTGAACAGTTTTACTTGCTAAAAAACTTTGATGCCTTCCACCAAAAAAACATGTTATTTTATTCTGCATTCAATTATATCTTGGTAAAACATCATTGTCACACTAATGTCATACCTAATCATGTTTGTCTGCAGCCGCTGTGGGTGCTGGATTCCTTGCACGGGATATAACCTTTCAAAACACGGCAGGGCCATCGGGCCAACAGGCGGTGGCACTACGAGTCGGGTCAGATCTCTCTGCATTCTACCGCTGCAGCATGATAGCATACCAAGATACTCTTTATGTCCATTCCAACCGTCAGTTTTACGTCAACTGTTACATAGCCGGTACAGTAGATTTCATCTTTGGCAATGCTGCAACTGTTTTGCAAGATTGTGACATACGCGCCCGTCGACCTAATCCAAACCAAAGGAACATGGTCACGGCTCAGGGCCGAAGCGACCCTAACCAAAACACAGGGATTGTGATTCAAAGATCAAAAATTGGAGCCACTGATGACTTACTAGCTGTGCAAGCAAGCTTTCGCTCATACCTAGGACGGCCATGGAGAAATTTCTCAAGAACAGTTGTAATGCAATCGGAAATAAGCAATGTGATAGACCCGGCAGGATGGTTTCCTTGGGATGGGGATTTTGCACTTGCTACTTTGTATTATGGCGAGTATCAGAACACAGGGGCTGGGGCAGATACGTCAAATAGAGTGACATGGCCCGGGTACAGGGTGATTACGAATGCTACCGAAGCTCAAGGTTTTACCGTCGGGAACTTTATTGATGGTGGTGACTGGTTAGGGAACACAGGCTTTCCTTTCTCTCTTGGGCTGTGATGTTTCAATTATGTTGAATAAGTTATTTGAAATATTGTAAATTTGTAACACTATTCGACATTAATTTATGAATTAATGTCGAGTGTGTTGCATCTATAGAATATATGTTCTTTGGTGCCATCTTGTGTCAATCAAATGGATTGGGAGTAGACGTTCATTAATTGTATCAGATGAATACCTCATAAACAATGTAACTCATATTGACCTGATTATGGCCGGAAAATGGGTAACTTGCTGGGATATGGGTTAGTGTCTGGAAAGATCATTATGACATGAGACAGGGGTCTGGACTTGTGCCCTATATAAACAGCTTGTGTTGTGATTGTAAGGGGTAGTCAAGCCTTGTGGCTTTTTATGATCTATACCTTGAGGTTTGGTGAGTTGGTCCAACAACTATGTGGTTGTGACCGATGCCCTGCTTAAAATTCCACATTTCAACACTTGTTAAAATATATATCGAACAATTAATAACCAACGCATCAAGTATCTTTGTAAGTTTATGTGACTAATACGTGAAACCATGTATGCAAAAGATGTCCTAACTACTATCAATGCATAGATATGTCTGAAGAATATAATTGTTCCTGGTGAATAAGCATGTCTAGTGAAGATAATCTACATCCTATAAATGAAAATATTCGGAGAGATATAAATCAGCTCCGGATAACAGTTGCTTTACAACATGTTAGTCAGTAAGCTTAATAAGTGTTACATATGATTGGTATGCTAAATACTTGTCAAAATAAGTGTTAATCAACTGATAACAATGTATCGGTCAATCAATGAATCAAATATATGAATACAACATGCTCAATAGGTGCTCTTAAAACTAATAAAATCAGAAAATATCATCCACATTAGTGTCATAGTTTGATCTGCTTGTTTGTCTCATGTTTTAATTATAAGCAAACTTGAAGACAATTCAAGACCTTGTGATGTTAGACCAATGTATTTAAAGATCATTATCACACAAGCTTTGTTCCTTATGAGTGAATATTGTTGGTTTTATTAAATCGAAACCGTAGAAGAAATCGGGAATCACTTGGATTATACTACGAGTCGTGTAATCACTATCAGAACAAACTATTTGATCGGTACAATCAAATGTTTGAACGGATTAAACGTAGTATATACACAAGAATCGGATTTAATTTTCTTTGAGAATTATTGCACCGATAATCAAGATGAGAATTGGTTTTTGTGTGTATAGAAATCCTCCAAATCCAGAGAACTCTCTTAAAGAAAAGAAAAGAACTGTTTTTCTTGTAAGTTGTCATATGTTGAAAACTAACATATATCCATTGGCTAAAATCATTGGGCCTGTAGGCATGTCTAAGAGCAAACAAGGCCCAATCCTTATTTCATTCAATTAATAGCCCATAAATAAACTAGACTCTAGTTAATTAGGCCATTAATCCAATAGACCCAATTCCAATGAACTTATACTTTAACTACTTAAACCAATAACACACAATCCCGATAGTGATAACCGAGCTCGCACTCCTGCATCTCCTAACTCAGTTAATGACTAACGAGATCAACCCATTCAACAAGTTAATCCAATATCACCATTAATGTTGATAACACTAAAATTACCAACATCCTCCCCCATTTTAGTGATATCCATGATTAACTTAACTTAATTCTCAAAGAAACTCAAACTCATGCATAAATGGAAATGTCCTGAGGATTGAATTTCCATCTTAGTAAATTACACGATCCAAATATTCGAATATCGGGGTGTCTCTATGGATTGAACCCTTGCTATCCATTTGAATACTTGAAGGTAAAATACACATAAGTTTATAAATCCATATGTTCTTACCTGACACTATATTTTACTAGCCAGTGTCCAATCCTTCAAAGAGTATATCAAAGCCAAGTCCAAGCTTCTTGAAGCGGCTAAACTTCATACTCTTATAGGTAGTCTCTTTATTCTTGCACCTGCAAATGCAAAGGACTATTAAGAAGTTATACTTCATCCTACTTTATCTTGCAGTCTGAACACAAACTTTGGGATGATTTTGATCATGTGTTCCAATATCTCTATGACAAGCTTTCCACATTGAATTCTGCATCTAACGTTGTATTAGATGGGAATTGGGTATCTTGGCATAGGATATTAAAGTGTGGACTTTAAACCCATCCCTGTGACTGATTTATTCACGAGATCTCTTCCTAACTCCTTAGTTAGTTAATCAGCCAAATTATACTTAGATCTTACAAATTAAACAGATATCACACCATGCATGATGAGCTCTTGAATCATGCTATGTATAACACATAATTGTCTAGACTTTCCATTATACACCTGACAATAATCATTAGTCAGCACTATCATACCTGATAGATATTAGTGATATCAGTTTAGACCACAATGGAATTTCATAATACAAGTTTCTTAGCCACTCAACATCTTTACCAGCTGCTGCAAACGCTACAAACTCACATTCCATTGTATATGATGCAAGTATAAATCCTAATTGCCTAAGAATTGACACCTCCACCAAGAAAGCATTCAACTCTACTTAGTTATATAACCTGCATCGAAATACCCTTTTAAACCAAAGGA
This sequence comes from Ambrosia x helenae, assembly GCA_030844895.1. NCBI lineage: Eukaryota > Viridiplantae > Streptophyta > Magnoliopsida > Asterales > Asteraceae > Ambrosia > Ambrosia x helenae. The sequence continues at coordinate 34,857 of JAUTDX010000691.1, read as the reverse complement.
AAACATGAATAACATAAACCACAAATCATGGTTCTTTTCAGGTATTTATATAATCTATTTACAACTAGCCAATACCAAGTATTTGAATTTTGGTAAATCCACTTAGTTTTCCCACAACATAGAATTTACGATGCCTTATGCTAAGCATAGCATACATCAAACATCCTATTGCTTTAGAATATTCTAGCTGAGAAATAAGAGCCTCTTTATTAGGCATAAGTCTAATATAGGGTTCTATGGGAGTTCTAACATGTGAACAATTCTAGATATTAAATTTCTTTAAAATCTTCCCAATGTAATGAGACTGGGAGACTGAAATGCCATTGTTCACTCATGTGATTCTAATACAAAGAATCAATTTCGCCTCCCCCATGTCCATCATTGCAAATTTGGATGACAAGAATTTCTTGGTTTTATCCACTTGATCATGATTAGTACAAAAGATCAAAATGTCATCCACACATAGACAAATTATAACTCCTCTACCCGAGGACTCAAATTTGCTATACACTTGTCGTCTTTGTTAAGAAACAAACCATCTAACAATACAACTTCATCAAATTTTGATGCCACTATTTAAGAAAAAAAACTTAGCTTTTCTTAATATAAAACCTTTTCTATAATTCAGTACTATAAAAGGTACACCTTTGATTTTACCAGAGTTATCACCATAGGCATTAGTAATTCTAAAATCTTTTATACTAGCCATATCCTTTTGTCTAGATACCGAGGTAAACCTATTCTCATTATCAAAATCAGCTCTCTTGAGTTAATTACAGAGTGATAGATACATAATCATTTGGTTCTATGACATAGAACCTGTAAACAAAAGAATGTTCAACATACCCAATAATTATGTAATCCATGTCTCTTTCACATATGGTTCTCATTTTCGGTTCCGTAAGCCTTTCAACAGCTCTACATTCCCAAACCCCATGATAACTCAAATCTGGCATCTTTTGTACCAAGATTCATTTGAGATTACCTTAGTCCTTTTATTAAATGCTATATTTAATAAATACATGTTGTTAACATAGCAAAAAATCATTTACTTAGATATGAATATGACAAGATATAAATCATTTCCTTTATAAAACCACCATAGTCTTAAACAATTTAAATTCTATTAAGACTTTATCTTTTGCATGTAACAAGTGTACGAAGTAAAATATTGAGAAATCATATATAAAAGTAAGAACGTACTTTTATTTATATAAATAATTTTCAAATGAAAATCACATGGATCACTTATAAAGTAAAGTAGTATTCAAAAATTTTGACTCTCTTTCAATGTCATTAAAATATGTAAAGCCATTTTAATCAACATGTAAGTTCCCCATTTATCAATGCTCATTTTAAAAGCAATTTTAAACACAATTTAGACATGTCCTTTTAAACACTGAACATGCTTAAGAATTTCTACCTAAGGCAGGTATCAAACCATCCTTAAGACATATCATGCATATCCAAGAATTTACATGACCAACCATTTCAGTAGATAATTAAAATCTACATTTAGCCAACACAAATGTCAAAATTCAAATATTTGGATAAATAAAACCACTTGATACGTTAGCTAATTAAAAGCACATGAATTGTTTTACAAAACTAAATCAAATCCCATGTATTCTAAATTCATGAAACCATATTTTATATTAAAATACTATAAAATATATTTGAAAATTTTAATCTATTTACAATTTAAAGTTTTGAAAACATATATTTAGTGATCTACCCCAGGACATGTAGGTAAAAGTCAACCCACATGAGACTTTCTAAACCACTATAATCAGTGGCGGATCTAGAAACATTTTTCAGTAGTAACGTTTTTCATTTTTTTTTCATTTTAGTAGTAACGTTTTTCAAATTTCGTAAAAAAAAAACCAAATTTTCCACTAATTTTCCACTATGCGCGCGAAGTTGAGCCGCAACGTCCGCACCCCCTGCTAATAAGCTACATCCGCCCCTGACTATAATTAAAAAATGTTCCTGAATTCATAGAACTACATGTCCATTTGAAAACGAAATATGCATACAATCAACATATTTCTAAATATTATCACAACTATACTAGTATCTATCAAAACATGATTTATTGAACAAAATAATGAGTCACTTACTTGTAGGGAAAACAATCTCTGAATGATTCTTCACTTTCCATTGATCAATTACATAGAAACAAAATTTCGAACCAGGGTCTTAAAGTTCTCATAGTCGATGTAATGCCTTTGAAGTTAGTCGTCTCCTTGTCAGACCGCCTATCAACATGAACTACAAATTCGAATCCAGATTCGTATAGAACCAAATAACAACAAAAGGTTTCATCCTTTGTTTCAGTTGAATACCACAATCACGAACCAAGAGCAACATTCAAATCTTTCTTGTTTCGATTGCAAATCCACAAGAACCCAACCCAATATAGTTTTAGATCGCAAAATACCACAAAAACAATGAACCCTCCATCCTTGTTTTCACGATTGCATAATCATAAAACAAGAACCGTTGGGCGCTCTGTTTTCTCGTCCTACTCCATGAACAGAAAACCTAACCGATTCTTCGGTAGTCGACCGGTTTTCCGTTTTTCTGGTTCCTCGGAATTCGAGCAAGCAATCATAACAAAGAATAGACTCTTGTTGATTTCTTGAATCCACTTTTCAAAATTTTTAGACATATCACAAACTTTCCGATTCCGTAATCGAACACAGCAACATGAGTTGATCATTATTCAAACAAACAAAACCAATTGAACATTCGCGAACACTAACCACGAAATTGAACAAAGTATAATCGACAACAATCCAAATTTCATCTCGTGGCCATCGTTGGTTATAAATAGAGAATAAATAAATTCACAAATACGAACCTATGATCAACAACAAAGAAATTTAATTCTTTGTTATTTTTCTTGATCGCAAATGAAACAAAGATTGACTGCTATGGGTTGGCATGTGATTGGTTAATCAAAACAAAAGACAAACACAATACTTGTTTTTCATAATTAAATCTAAACATTTTGAAAACATTGATATTTTAATGAATGAAATTCATTTTAATAGATAAAGATTATTGCAATAATCATACATCCTTATCCAATCGATTTTCGAGAATCGAATGGTAGTCCTCAGAAATTGATTACCGAAGATCCTACAAAACATAGCAGAGGCGTAGAACAATAACGCATCAAGTACCCAATTTCTTCCCATAACAACAAATCAGAATATGTGTTCAATACAAAATTGAACAACATCAAATAGTTTGTTCTTTGTTGGTTTTATTAAATCGAAACCGTAGAAGAAATCGGGAATCACTTGGATTATACTACGAGTCGTGTAATCACTATCAGAACAAACTATTTGATCGGTACAATCAAATGTTTGAACGGATTAAACGTAGTATATACACAAGAATCGGATTTAATTTTCTTTGAGAATTATTGCACCGAAAATCAAGATGAGAATTGGTTTTTGTGTGTATAGAAATCCTCCAAATCCAGAGAACTCTCTTAAAGAAAAGAAAAGAACTGTTTTTCTTGTAAGTTGTCATATGTTGAAAACTAACATATATCCATTGGCTAAAATCATTGGGCCTGTAGGCATGTCTAAGAGCAAACAAGGCCCAATCCTTATTTCATTCAATTAATAGCCCATAAATAAACTAGACTCTAGTTAATTAGGCCATTAATCCAATAGACCCAATTCCAATGAACTTATACTTTAACTACTTAAACCAATAACACACAATCCCGATAGTGATAACCGAGCTCGCACTCCTGCATCCCCTAACTCAGTTAATGACTAACGAGATCAACCCATTCAACAAGTTAATCCAATATCACCATTAATGTTGATAACACTAAAATTACCAACAAATATCACCAAGAACCCATACAGGCATTTAAGCAAACAGTTGGTGTGCATGATTTAATATTGCAAATGATACATTACCTTTGCTTTAATTCATTGCAATTGATAATATATACTATTGTTGCACTCTTATTGCACTCTTACGATTACAAAAAAAATTGACAGAAAAAATATTTAAAAACTTATAGTAACGAAATCAATTACCTGGGTTTGAATCCAAGATCGAAAGGTTGCTGACTTCAGGTACCATTCCAGTTTAAACGATTAGTGTCGGCCTTCGGGGTGGGCGATCCGCACCCCTGGCCGAGGCACATAATTAGAAGGGGCCATTTTTTATATTATACATGTATACACATGTGTGTTTAAAAATATGAAAATGAAAAACTTGTTAATTCATCTCTAAAAATTTTAAACTATAAAACATATTAGTCATTTTTGATATATTTAAAACGTATAACTTATATTGGGCCAAATTTGTTCTAGGTTGATAATTTAAATATTCAATCATCTAATTATCTAATCTAATCTAATCTAAATAATAGTGTAACAATAAAAAAAGTAAATAAATTATAAGGTCAATCGTCATTTAAAAAAATGTTAGAAGAGTTTCACGAATCATTGCTTAGCTATTATAGTATGTCATTCTAATACTATATATTTGCTATGTTTATTGTTATAACGTTACTCTTCGTTTAAAAAAATATTTCTTTTATATAATTCATAAAAGCATTTTTTCTTGGCTTAGCCTAGGCACTTGAATCCTCGGGACCAGCTCCGAAACGATACTACCGGCTTGAATCCCATATTTAAAGGCCCTGAAGTGCTTGGAGGGAGGAGTGCATGCTGTTAATATTTGCAAGGACGTAAAGGATATATGTGGATTATGGATGTTAAGAGGGTGTTTCGGATTGTGTTTTGAATCTGATTTTTAGATTATTGCGTTTTGAAAACGCAGATAATCAGTTTTTAGTGTTTGGGATAGCGTTTTGAAAACGTAGATAATCAGTTTTTTAGGCTACCAAAATAATCTATAAGCAGTTCCACCCCTGCTTTTCCAAAACGCATAATCTGTTTCGAATAATCAATCTCAAACACCTCCTAAGTTATTAATTAACCAACCTTAGGTCCAGTATTTTGTTTTCACCAACTTTTTACTAATAACGTATTAATCTTATTTTCTTGTCTCACTAAGGTTAAATTACAAGGTAAAAATACATATCAATACGAAGCAAGTGTTTTCTTTGTTAATCTCGAAAATCTAGACCGCGTTGTGCAGATTATACAAAAAAATCCAACACCGAAAATCTAGACCGCGTTGTGCATATTAGACAAAAAAAAATCTAGCATCGAAAATCCGGTCCCTAAAAAATTGAAGCATAAATACTTAAAAGGAAGCTCAACGGAGAATCGACACCCTTCATAAGATGGCCAAAGAAACGTGAGGGCATTGCAACTTACCCTATCAAATACAATAAAGGTCATCATAAACCATGATCTTCGTCAACCATCATCAGCCGCATGTGCGTAGATTGATCACTTCGGCTTCCTCGGCTAACCTAGGTGCCACCCCCACCCTTATCAGCTCCCACCACTCCAACATCTACTTACGACGTCGTTGTAGCTCTTGAAAGAATGTACCAAAATCGCATGAGGTTGATCACCTAAGTCAACTACCTCTCCAATATTATAAACTACCATACCGAAATTGCATTCTACATGTGTTAAACCATATGCAGATGATCGATCCAAGTAGTTTCATGCAGATGTAACACCGATCCAATAACACTAAAAAACATATCATTCTGACTATATGAACGATGAAATAGATAAACGATTGTGTTTTACAGAAACACTAGCAACTTTGAAGTGGTGAAACATTGAGATATTGTTTCGCATGGAAAAAAAAGGATTTGGTGAGCATCGATATCTTCTTTGCAAATAAGATAAATTTGGTGTATCAGGACCCCGTCCAAATTATACCAAAGTCAGAAGCGATGGAAATTTAGTACTCGTCCAGTTTGTTTTTTACAACATGTTATGTGCATGGATATTATTTTTAGACTTAATAAAAATTGTCTGAAACCCACAAGCGGTTATGTCATTAATTTTTGTAGAAACCCCGTAATCTCATATTGCTGGTTAACCTACCGTTCCAAATCACTTCTCCACGTATGCACGATATTGGACGATTATGCATGATCAGTTGTCACATAAGCTAAACCCGCAATCTAAGATTGCGGTACACTAAAATCAAAAACAGATTTCTGACAACAACCAAATGTACAAAAACCTTATAAAATTCTACCAAAAAAGGAAAAAAAAAAATCATTCATCAAATCACAATATGATTTGTGATTCTGAGCCCTTCATAAATTAATATCTAATATTATTATTTTAGCGATTCTATATATACAACAAAATCAAACGTTAACAGTAACTGGACACGTGGTGGGATCTCACAGGTTACCAGTTCCTTTTTTTTAAGAAACAAACAAACCTATATTCTCTCTCTACACTCTCCACCTCTCTATAATTTGATAACTCTCTGCACTCTCCACCATCCATCTTCAACCACCGCTGACAACCACCACCCCTCCCAGAACACCATTAACTGTCCCCTACCTTCACCATCGATCACGCTTCTGCAACCACCGCGTACAACCGATGACAACCACCACCCCTCACCAAACACCATCCAATGTCTCCCAACTTCACCACCACTCCCCATCGCTGAGACCAACATAATACTTCACCAGTGACCATATCCGCCGCTAACTTGCACCATCGTTGTCCACCATCGCTGAGTTAACAGGCTACCACTGTAACACCTCGAGGTGTTACGGGTCTCTTAAACGGGTCGGATCGTACCCGACCACCCAATTATCTAATAAATTATTTAAGTTCGAATCTCGCGACTAACCGTTTTAACCGAGTATATAGATAATAATTATTGGACTTTTATTATCTTGGTTAAACGCTCCTTATCTTATATTTAATCGTTACCAAATGTTCCTTATCTTGTTGTTACAACCGTTACCAAACACCCGAGTTTCAGTTGTTATCCCCGTTGCCAAACACCCCTTTATATTATTACCCTTTTTATAACCTTGCTCCTTCCCCCTCCTTGTCTGCAAACACACGAACACACACACTTGTGTGTGTAAAAGAGAGCAACCTCACCGGTCACACACCACCTCCATCTCCGGCCGCCGCGCCGCCACCGCCCTTTCCCCTTTCCGGTAACCACCCCTTCAACCCGTTCCTCTGTTCCTGTTCTGAATCGAACCGGTAACCCACTATTCAACCAAACCCAACCCAATATAACCCGATAAACCCTCTGCTCTGGTAATAATCAGCGAATCATCATCAACATCCGTCTTAGCCTCCCTGTTATCTTAACCTGACGGTCACCAGGGTGTGGTGACCTTCGTGAATCCTCCTCAGTTCTGTTATTATAACCCTTCATCACCATACCGATAACATTCCTGGTGTTCTTGTGATCTGAACAGTCACCAAGTCATGGTGACTGTTATCGAGCCTCGTTAATGAACCGGACAGTCACCGGAACCGGTGACTGTCATCAGAAACCACCACCATCGCCTTGTTCCGATATGTACTCGTGAACCCTCCACTTTAAACCATCCGAATAACCCACCAGTTGAACCACCCTGTTTGTCCCTCTGGTACTGTTAACGGAGCTGGACAGTCACCGGATATGGTGACTGTCATCAGATCTGTAACCATCTGTCTGCTCGGGAATCATAACCGGGTAGCGTCGTGAATCCTTGTAACTCACCCGAAGGGCTTGGTGTGTTCGTGTACTATAATCAGGTAGTTTGGGGTCTTCGGTTGATTCCCGTTGTATTCCGAATTGTGTTATGTTCTCTGTTGAACTCCGGTCAGTTTCCAGTCATATATCCGGTGACTGTCGAACCCTCCGGTTATTCCTGATAAAACCGGTTAACTTCTGATTATACCGATGTGATTCCGGTTATACTCCAATCACTTCCCGGTGAGAACCCGAAAGGTATAAATCTCTAACAGTTATTATATATATGTTGGTATTAATTATTGATACCCGATTATAATACTGTTCTCATGATTATTGCGAGGTACCGTTAATCGAATCGGAGAGTTAAACCGATACCGAGTCGACTCGGTGACTCGGTCAACACCCGGAATAGAACCCGGTCCAATAGCTAGACGAGGATTATTAGAATTATACGATTATATATATATATAATACGGATAACGTACGGACTTGATAATAATAATAAGAGAATAATAAACATATATAAAATATATATGTTTATATATATAAGATTCGATATATAAAACGATATACTAGACTCGGGTTAGCTGTGTCTAGAGTTCTTTAGGTTCGCGTGCCAAGCTGTAATGGCCAGCTTTATTTCTTTTTGCCTAGAATGACCAAACCCCGAGTTTAGGACTATCTAATATATACCGAATTCTATATATATAAATTGTATATATGATATATATCCTAAGTATTACAATCTAACAAGTCCCACGCGTAAAACGTATCGATATATATATGACATATAATTGTAATAAAAGAAGATTATACGCAAACCTGTGAGTATCGTGAACTCCCCACTTTTACTGTTTTATTAAACGTTTTAGGGGAAATACATGTCATTTATAAGAAAATATAGAAATGCTTTACATAATAGATTTTATAAATAAATTATAATAGAAAAGGGGATAATAGAAACGACTAGGACAGTACTGACCGGTATATCGCCATTTCCTTTCTTATCCGATTAGAGGATAAGAACCAGTCCTACCCGAGAAGAGGGTAGGAATAATTATATTTACCACAAGCAGAGTGGTATAATCGATAGGAATGGCAACTAATAGAATATAATAGAATGACATATAATCGGTATACTTTAATCGAATTGGTATAATAGAATATATCTTCCCCAAGAATTAGAATAGTAAAGCATGTTTACTTAAAAAGATTGTTATTAAAGAAATATAAATACAGAACTGGCCATTCTATTTATAAAATACACGACCTCACCAACTTTATGTTGACAGAAACTATTTTTGGCATGTGTTCAGATAACCCAACAGATATGATGACGTGGATCCTGGAAGAGTCAAGACTGTCAATATCCTGAATTCCGCTGCGTAGCTCCGATAACCCGACCCGACGACCCGGCACCGACTGCCAGGGTCGTTACAACCACTACCTCCGTTCAATACCAACCATCACATTCCATCCCGAAGCCCTAGATCTGTGTATGTGGTGGCCAAATCTGGTGATGGAAACCCAAAATCTTTGTTGTCAAAATCACTCCTTTTTATCTTTCTTCCTCTAAAATCCGAAAATGAAGCCATGGTATGGCGGTGTTACGATCGCGATACCGGCACTCGACCGCTCACCGAAGAACACCTCTCCACTTGCCGGCTAACTACACTATCACTCTCCATGTTTAGCTTAATTGGGTGTGTAATAATGAGTAGGTTATTATTTTAGAAAGAGAGAGAAAGAGCTCAGGAAGAAAGAAAAAATAGATATGGTGGAAATGAGTTTAGGCCACAAGGGGTGGTGATAGTTTTATCACACCCAATCAGATTCTGCCACCTCATTTTATTACATTCTATAACATTCCAACACTAAACCCATGCGACGGTGTTCACATTCCATCACATTTCATCACTAAACTTTTTTTTAATACGCTAAAAACATTACATTAAATAAAAAATATTACATTTACTAAAAATATTACATTACATAAAAAACATAAAAATAAACATAAAAAACCGGAAAAAAACTAAAAGTTACATACCCAACCCTACTTGTGGCAAATTTCACGTTTTCGTTCGATGTAGGTGTTCTCTCTTTTTATTTAAATCACTCCATTTGCCTAAAAATGTTTTGAAGGTTCGACACTTCGATTGGAGGTCCCCGAACTCGATATCTTAACTACGTTACGATATCTTAACTACGTTACGATACCAAACCAATGCCCGATAACGAACCCACTCGATATCAAAATTTGCTTGCAAAATTTAACAATCACAATTATTAAAAAAAATAAAAAAAATGATATAAATCAAGTTAGAAAAAAATAAAGAAATCAAGTTGAAATATTAAAAAAATAAAAAAAATGGAAGCCAACTGTCTCACGTCCCTTTGTTTTTGCCGTGATGTGTATCGTGGTTTGGATGTTTAGCGACCATGATAAACAGCGCCGGACGGTGTTTCACGTCATCGCGGTCATCACGGGGCGGCCATCACGGACCGCCCCGTCTACCCTTACTGTATCATATATTTAAACAATGATTACAACGATTGTAATATTGTTAATAAAACTTAGTTTGGTTATTATTTATCAAAATACTTTATTAGGTGTTGAAGAATGCATAACGACAGTAAAAAGTGGTGATGGTGATAATTGGGTATGAAATGTTTGTTTGGAAGACAATGGGCTATTCATTGTTAGTATTTTTTATATTTTTAAAATTGTTATGTACCAGTGTTTCTAATTTGTTTAATAAATTATAGTACTTTTATACTATATTAAAATGAATACAAATTTATAGGATTTTCAAGAATGCTTAATACAATGATTTTTTTTCCTAACTTTACGCTCAACAACATACCGACAAACATGAATTTTTTTTGTATAACATTGCAACACTTAAAGATTTTTTTCATATAGTAGCGCTATATGAAGTTAAGGCAAATGCTCTCGGAGTCTCCGGTATATCACTGTATTTGATTGTAGTATAAATTTGGTTTCAAAATTGGGTCACAAGTCAAACCCGCCACGAAGCGCGGGGTAGTTTGCTAGTTATTGTGACAATGAAAAGTTGTAAGCTTTTGATAATAAGTTAAAAATCCTTTTACATATGTGTGAATATTTTTCAATGGTTCCAGTTATAGTAAGGTTCTACATGTGATTAAACATATAAAACACATGTACACATACAAATATACAATATACGCATCTATGCAATCAGCCAATTAAACACTAGTGGCTACCACTAAAATTCACGAGTACTCCCACAAATCCATTCGCTAGTTGCCTCCACCACACACCAAAGCAATGGATAAGCAACTATTTGCCGGACTACCAGATTTCAGCAAGAAGAAAAAGATCTTCTTCATGGTTTTTGCTTCAATCCTACTTATCGCGGCGGTTATTGGCATTGTGGCCGAAGTTAACGCCAAAACCACCAACACCCAATCCAAAAACATAAGAGCATCCGCGGCTCATGACATCGTGAAGTCATCATGTAGCGTGACACTCTACCCCGACCTATGCTACTCCACGCTTTCCAACATCCCCGACAAGGCTGAAAAGGTTACATCACTAAATAACGTCATTGAACTGGCTATTGAAAAAACAAAAGTGAGAGTCCGAGGAAACCACTTAGTCATAAAGACGCTTGCGGCTAGAACCAATCTCACGACACGTGAGAAAGTCGCTCTTCATGACTGCCAGGAGATGGTCGACAATACACTGGAAGAACTCGACGAAGTCATAGGTTTCCTAAAGACATACCCTACGAAAAAAGGAAATCGTAGACGTGTTGACGACATAATTACTTATATGAGCACCACTATAACCAACCAGGTAAATACAAAAATAGTAGTACTAGTATAATATTACGAGAAACTTTGATCAAAGTTCGGGGAATTAGAGGTGTGCAAAATTATTTAAAAAAAATCAAAAAATGACCCGTACATGTAATCCAAATTCCAAAAATACCCAAACCAAAATCTTTTTCCGTTATTCGGTTCGGTTTCTAACCATGTCTGAATTACTTATCCAGTTTTTGGTTAGGCCATTGGTTCCACAAATCTCGCTTATTTAGATAACCAAACTGATTTCAATCGAATAAACCGAATAACAATATGTTTAATCAGACAACTAAACCTAATTATTAATTAATTTGGTTTAGTCAGTTCACTTCTTCTAAACACATTTCGAATTTGGCTATCGATAGTCGCAAAAATCCTCAAAACCAAATTGACGGAATCCCCCCAAACTTTTTAGCAAATATACCGATCGCCCCCTTGGAAGTTTGGTTAACGTCCTCATTCCCCAAAATTATTATCTAACCTTATTAGACCACATGTAATGGTAAACCTATTTCAAGCCCCTTCATTCCAAATGGAGTGTTTTGATTGGTCATTCAAAAGCTGTCACATTTCACCTAAATTTGGGCGCTAAATCTTTCACGCCGTAGGCAAAAAAAAAATAATCAAACCCAGGGGCGGTGTTGGGGCTTGAAGGGGCGCGAATTTGCCCTTCTACGCCCAATTCACGTACCATTACACTTAGTCTTATGTAATATCGGTTAACAAATATCATTATAATTATCTGATAACCAATTCTATGATCAGGATACATGCATAGATGGGTTCTCCCACGGCAAACACGAAAGGCGATTGCGCGAATCACTAATCGACGTTGAGCTCACTGCGCAAAAAATGTGTAGCAATTTGTTGGCCTTGATGAAGCACATGACCGAGAAAGACATGGCGGGCCAACTGAAGACGAATACTAGGAAGTTAATGAACGTGGACAATGAAAAGTGGCCAGTGTGGTTATCGGCAAGAGACAGAAGATTGTTGCAGTCGGAGACCATAACACCTGATGTGGTCGTGGCTGCAGACGGTAGTGGCGACTTTAGAACGATTTCTGCAGCCGTTGAGGCTGCTACAAATAGAAGTTCAAAGAGGTTCGTGATCGGGATAGCAGCAGGGGTGTACAATGAAATCGTGAATGTTGACAATAATAAATGGAACTTGATGTTTGTGGGTTCGGGAATTAATTCAACAATTATCACGGGAAATCGAAATGTTGCTAGCGGCAATTTTACCACCTTCAATACTGCTACTGTCGGTTAGTTACATCTTTTTTTAGTGTTTAGCCCGCGGCTAACTTGACTATTTTCAAAAAAGTATTTTGGTTAAATACATATTTTAATTAAAAAAACTCCGAAAAAAATCTTATTTTTGGCACCCTATCTTGTAGAATTTTTTTTCCCTTCTCGTATGAATCTATACAGGTCGTATAATATTATATGGCCATATAGAATCACATGACAAGACAAATAAGACAAATATGATATTTGTCTTGTCATGTGATTCTATATTGTCGTATAACACTAAAGGTCTTTATAAAGGGTGTCAAAACAAGATTGAGGGTGTACTCTTATTAACACAATAAGGCCGGTCTAACTCGACTATCTTGTTAATTTTCCTTTTGATTTTCAAAACTTCAATATTTTGATGGGTGTTAACTCTATTTTCTCCTACAAAATCAACATATGGATTTATCATTTACACAATTACACCTTGTTTTATGAAAGAAAAAAAAAGTAGGATTAAAGGGTATTGAAACACATAGAAGTTAATTGGGGAAATAGATTTAAATACTCCCAACTATTGCCTATTGGCGGATAATACTCCCAACTATCACTTTGACCATTAGCACTCCAAACTTTCAACTTATTTTCCATTATCACTCCCGGACTTAACGGCGTTAGTTTTTATCCTACGTGGCTAACAGAAGCTGACGTGGCAGTGCTTAGGTGTATCTGTGTGGCCAAAATATAAAAACCAAAACTTAAGGGGCACTCTTGAAATTTATTATTTTTAATTCTAGAAATCCCAACACCCACCCCCACCCTACCCCACTCCTCCATCTTCTGCAGCAGTCTTCATCAACAACATCCAATATCACCACCTCTAACCACCACAACCCTTCACCTTCATCCACCACCACCACCACCCTTCACCTCCATATTATTATTATTATTATTGTCTAAAGTTTATAAATCCCCCACCTCCTTCCTTCTGATAACAGCCCACCCCCACCCTTTTCTCTCTCTAAACTACCACCACCACCCTTCACCTTCATCCACCACCACCACCCTTCACCTTCATCCGCCACCACCACCCTTCACCGTCACCCCCAACAACCATCGTTAACCCAATCACCCTTGCAACCATCGTCTCCCCCTTCACCGCCACAGATCTAATCAAAACCCTAGCTCACAAAACTCTATATATATATCAGTTCATTTCGAGGCTCGATGACAGTGGGTTCGATCAGAGGGTTATTGAGGTCCGATGACAGTCACCATAGCTTGGTGATTGTCCGTATAGAGAGGTTGGGATGGGTGTCGGTTTTTATCGGAACAGAGGACATGGTTACGAGTGGTTCGATGGTGAAGACGAGGGGTTGTAGTGTTATTGGAGGAGAGAGGGCTTACCAGAGGGGCAGATGACGGCGGCTCCGGTCACCGGAGATGGTGACCGGTTAATGCTCTGTGAACTAAAGTAGAGGAAGAAAGAGAGGGTGTTTGTGCAGTTAAAGCCAGTTCATCACCTAGTTTTTGCTTAGTGATTAAATCAATTAGAAATCTAGAATCTAGGGTTTTAAATGGGTTAGTGGTGGTAGATGGCGGTAAGGTGGGTTGGTGGCTGATGGTGGTGGGGTGGTGGCAAATGGTGGCGACTTTTAGAGAGAGGGCAGGGGTGGTGGTGGTGGGCTGGTGGTGGTGATGGTGGTGGTAGGCTGGTGGTGGTGGTGGTGGTGGCTGGTGGGTTTGTCACAGAAGGGAGAGAGGGCAGGGTTGGGATTTATTGAATCTAAAAAATATATAATAACTAGTAAATTATCCCGCGCTACGCGGCGGGACCTTGAGCGCTATCAGTTTAGAAAATCCTCACAAAGACTAAAGGGTCGCGTTGCGGCGTAAGTTCTTGGTTTCAACGACTTGGCGCGGAAGTACTCGGTTGGGAGCGTACGGGTAGTAATCCAGAGAAAAAATTCAAATGATTGTCGTTTATGTAGTAACTTAAACCATTCATTTATAGATAAACAAAAGTAAGTATATAAAGTATTCATTTCGTTAATTATTAATGTAAATAAAATTGACCTTTAGATTTTTATGACAAAACATAACATTATGTTCAGCTGGTTCATGATGATGGGGAAGCAACTATTTTTAAACACAACCAAATACATAATCATTAATAATGAACATATGTGAAGCCTTATTTTTTGAGCGGATGTCAGTCCTTCCTTTATATCCCGAACCAAAAAACAATTTTCCACACCTCCAAAACAATGTTTTCATAACCGGATCAGACATCGAACCGATTGTTTTACTGGTCCACTGATTGGACCGGTTTGACTGGTCGAACTGGATTTTAGAACCGGATAATACTATGCATTATTTAACATACATTACTTATTAGTAGATTTTATAGCAAATTATTAATAGCTAGGATTAAGAATATTTATAATTAAAATCAATACAAACCGAAACATACTATAAAAATAATTTAAAAATCGTATATTATTATGGATTAAACTAAAGTACATAAAGTATAATACATTGTAAAAATAGTTGGATGGATATAGATGTAGTGCATTAGTTTGTAAATTTAAAATTAAATTTGATTGCATTTCTTTTGTTTTAAGCAAATGTCTGCAACAACTCCTCGTCTACCACCGTCCACATATTGTCACCTTTTGTTTCTATTTTTTTAAAGCTTCGAAAGGATTTTCTTCGTAACATCCAAGCACCAACATTGTCGAACTTCTAAATAACCACACTAACAACTTCATCGTTTGTTTGATATAGCGGTGGACAATGGTTGGACCATGGGGCTGCTGATAGTTTAATCTTGTAAATGCAAGTGTGGTAACTAGAAGGACTTAGTTGTCAATTCTTGTATTCTAGGTTTTGAGATAGTTGAAGTCAAATGTTTCCATAATTAATGTTTAGATGTTATTAATGATCCTAAAGGGACAAGGATCTTAGGCTTATAAAAGAAGGAAGAATTGTAAGTCTAATTATTCATTCAATAATAATAACAACGAAGTTTGGCTTCAATTGTTCTGCTTTGATATCGATTTCCAATAAATTGGTATCAGAGCCTCCAGGTTTTAAGGAGATCGAAGGGTTCTGTTCGGGTTTTATTATCCGGGAGCCTCAAGACATAAAGCGATCTTGTCTTGAGGAAGCGACGGGTACAGGAGGCGTTTACCAGGAAGGAAGACAGCAAGGTTCAGAAGCCGGCACAGCAAAGGAAGGAAGCTTTGGCCTGCTAAGATTCAACCCGCAACAGCGACGATGAGTGACAACCAGACTCGAACCATCATCCCTGTGAAGGACCACAACACCACGACACTGCAGGTTCCAATCTTGACAGCCACAAACTATACAGTTTGGGCGATGAAGATGAAGATTATCCTAAACGTGAATAGCGTGTGGGAGATGGTGGAACCCGGGACGAGTACAGATTCAAAGAAAAACCACATAGCAATTGCACTCCTATTCCAAGCCATTCCAGAGGAGCTCGTACTTCAAATCGGCAATCTTGACACGGTTAAGGAGATGTGGGAAGCAGTAAAGGTTCG
The DNA here is from genome assembly GCA_030844895.1 of Ambrosia x helenae. NCBI lineage: Eukaryota > Viridiplantae > Streptophyta > Magnoliopsida > Asterales > Asteraceae > Ambrosia > Ambrosia x helenae. The sequence goes on along the minus strand of JAUTDX010000691.1, from coordinate 18,572 downwards.
CCACCAAGGTGCCGAGAGAGTGAAGGAAGCAAGACTCCAGACACTCATGTCCGAGTTCGAGGGATTAAAGATGAAGGAGAACAGCAATGTTGATGATTTCTCAAGCAAATTAGCCAGCATTGCCTCAAAATCTGCCTCTCTTGGAGAAAAAATTGACGAATCAAAAATAGTCAAGAAATTTCTCAACGGCTTGCCCAAACGATTCATCCATATGGTTGCTTCGTTGGAACAAGTCATTGACTTGAAAACAGTTACGTTTGATGATATTGTAGGTCGCATTAAGGCGTATGAAGAAAGGATAGGCGCTGAAGACAACTCATCAAAAAACGATCAACTGTTACTGACGTACGAGGAGTGGGAGGCTAAGAAAGGAAAAGGAGGAGCGGGTCGTTCAAAAAATCACTCGGCTGAATCAAAGTCCAAAGGAGCGGACAAAAGTCGAGGAAAGAATACTAAGAAAGGAAGGGAAACATCCAAGAAGCCGTACAAGGATCGGTCAAAGTTGAAGTGTTTTCGGTGCGACGAATTGGGCCACTTTTCAAGTGACTGCCCTACTCGTCCCAAGCAAGAAGAAATTAATTTAACCATTGACGAGGAGCCGGTTCTATATATGAGCACACTGGAGGATTTAGTATTTCTTAATGAAGAACGTGTAGACCTTGCAAACTATGATAACTGTCCTCGTCAAGACAATACCTGGTTTTGTGATAACGGGGCAAGCAATCACATGACCGGGAACGAGGGATGGTTCTCAAGGCTAGACAAAAGTATCAAAGGAAGAGTTCGGTTTGGAGATGGATCATGTGTCGAAATAAAGGGGCGAGGAACTATTATTCTTGAAGGAAAGACGGGTAAAAGGCGGGTCTTGGAAGACGTCTATTTTATCCCGTCACTTACAAACAATATCATAAGTGTGGGACAAATGGATGAGTCCGGACACAAGGTGGTAATCGAAAAAGGAGTGTTGCGGATGTTTGAACCTAACGGTTCAATACTCATGAAAGTACCAAGATCTAGCAACCGAGTTTATAAAATAAACTTAAAGGTTATATCACCAATTTGTTTGCAGGTAAACCTCCAAGATGATAATTGGCTTTGGCATGCTCGGCTTGGGCATTTAAATTTCGAAGCTATGAAGTTGCTAACAAAGGAAGCTACTGGTCTCCCACACTTAACAAACTCGAAAGACATATGTGATGCTTGTGTTGTAGGGAAGCAAGTACGGGGAGCGTTTCCAAAACAGGTTACTTATCGAGCTGAAAAGCCACTCGAGTTGTTGTACGCAGATCTCTGCGGACCTATAACACCACAAACACAAGCTGGCAATAAATATATTCTACTGATAGTAGATGATTTCAGCCGCTTCATGTGGTCGTTTCTACTCAAAACAAAGGATCAAGTGGCTGAGTTTTTCCGGGAGTTTGTTACAAAGGAGGAGAATAAGCTCGGAACCAAGGTCAAGACTCTACGAACTGACAACGGTGGTGAGTTCACGTCACAGGTTCTAGGGAGGTTTTGCAAAGAGAAGGGAATCTCTCGACAGTTTACCGCACCCTATACCCCTCAACAAAATGGGGTGGTCGAACGAAGAAACCGAACAATCATTGGTACAACAAGAAGTATTCTAAAAGCAATGAATGTACCTCAATCATTCTGGGGTGAAGCCGTAATGCATTCGGTATTCCTCTTAAATCGCTCTCCCACTAAAGCACTAAAGGGATCAACACCATACAGTAAGCTCAAAGGAAGGAAGGAAGCCAGACCTATCGAAGTTACGGGTGTTCGGGAGCGTTGGTTTTGTCAAAACCCTTGCTCCTGGACAAAAGAAGCTTGATGATAGAGGAACCCTCATGGTGTACTTCGGATCACTACCGGAATCGGGTTTAAATACTCACCGGATGTATGATCCGATTAAAGCGAAAGTGTATGTGGCAAGAGATGGAGATGTGAAGTTTAAGGAAACTGAAGGGTTTGCTTGGAAAGAAGTCGGCATATCACAGGAAGAAGTAACTGAGTTTGTCATAGAAGGAGAAAAGGACATGGCAGCGCTTTATGAAAGTGAAGATGCGCTCAGATCTAGTAATGATACAGGATCAGGAAGTGGGTCGAACGGGCCCAATAACCCTTTTCTGTCTAGTGCAGGTCCATCAGTGGAAGAAGCTGGGCCGAATGAAGAAGTCAGGCCCAACAGTGAATCAACTATATCAGAAGGCTCAGCTTTAAGGAGGTCCACTCGCAATCAGACCATTCCAAAACGATTCGCTGACTTTGAAGTTGACGGCATACCAAAGCTCACAAACTCGTTGACGGAAGATGATGTTTTACTGTTATCTTCGGTAGATGACGAATCTATTGTCTTCAAGGAAGCCATCAAAGATGACTGATGGAAGAAAGCGATGGTAGAAGAACTAAAGTCTATCGAGAAGAATGACACGTGGCAGCTCGTCGAACCACCAGTAAAAGCAAAACCAATCGGAGTTAAATGGGTTTTCAAAATTAAGAGAGATGCACAAGGAAAGGTATCAAGATACAAAGCTCGTCTTGTTGCAAAAGGGTATGTGCAAAAATACGGGATTGACTATGAAGAAGTGTTCGCTCTGGTGGCAAGAGTTGATACAATTCGCGTGATAATAGCAATGGCAGCTAGCTACGGCTGGGAAGTTCATCACCTGGATGTTAAGTCGGCGTTTTTACACGGAGATTTAAAGGAAGAAGTGTATGTAACTCAACCAGAAGGGTTCGTAAGAAAGGGAAAGGAGCACTATGCTTACAAGCTAAAGAAGGCGTTATATGGCTTACGTCAAGCACCAAGAGCTTGGAACACAAAACTCGACATTGCACTTAAGGAACTTGGATTTGTCCGATGCAAAAGAGAACAAGCCGTATATAGAAGAAGTTCAACCGGTAAGTTGTTGATCATTGGCACTTATGTCGATGATTTAATAATCACCGGTTCATCTATAGAAGAGATAAAATCGTTCAAAGTGCAAATGGAAGGAAGATTCGAGATGAGTGATCTTGGCAAGTTGCATTATTATCTTGGGATAGAAGTTGTGCAAGGGGTGGACGGTATAGCTATGAAGCAATCAGGTTACGCAATAAAGATACTGAAGCAATTCGGAATGTGGGAGTGTAACTCAACCCAATTCCCTTTAGATCCCAGTTTGAGGTTGTCAAAGGCGGATGAAGGTCAAGAAATCGATCCAACTGAGTATAGAAGAATAGTTGGGAGTCTACGTTATTTGACACATACACGTCCGGACTTGAATTTTTCGGTTGGGTTGGTTAGCAGGTTTATGCAAAGACCAACTAAGACGCATGAACAAGCCGTGAAGCAAGTGTTGAGATATGTAAAAGGAAGTTTGGATCTCGGCATACTTTATCCGAAAGGAGGAGACCGAAAGTTGCTTGGATACAGTGACAGTAGCTATGCAATGGATCTTGATGATGGAAAAAGCACAACAGGATTAGTGTTCTATTTCAATGATGCACCAGTAAGTTGGGTTTCACAGAAACAAGGTACGGTTGCATTATCATCGTGTGAGGCAGAATTCATGGCGGCTACAGAAGGGGCGTGTCAAGCATTGTGGCTTAGGGGTCTAATTTCAGAAATAACGGGTGAAGAGGAAAGTAGAGTGACTCTAAAGGTGGATAACTCGTCTGCAATTGAGTTAATGAAGAACCCGGTATTTTTTGGTAAAAGCAAGCACATTCATGTTCGATATCACTTTATAAGGGAGTGCATTGGTCGTGAGCAAATTCATGTTGAACACGTGAGTGGGAATTTACAAAGGGCGGACATTCTCACGAAAGCATTACCAAGAGTAAAGTTTGTCGAGATGAGGGGGCTTGTCGGTGTTACAAGATTAGAGGGGTGAATGATAGTTTAATCTTGTAAATGCAAGTGTGGTAACTAGAAGGACTTAGTTGTCAATTCTTGTATTCTAGGTTTTGAGATAGTTTCCTAGTAGAAGTCAAATGTTTCCATAATTAATGTTTAGATGTTATTAATGATCCTAAAGGGACAAGGATCTTAGGCTTATAAAAGAAGGAAGAATTGTAAGTCTAATTATTCATTCAATAATAATAACAACGAAGTTTGGCTTCAATTGTTCTGCTTTGATATCGATTTCCAATAGCTGCAGTGTAGCTCCAGCCTGACCGATGTCTGGTTCAGGGTTTTAAAAACACTGCTCTAAACATAGTTTCTCTGGCTATACATCCACCATCACCGCCATACCAACCACCACCGGAACCGATACGGCCATACCCACCAATGTCACCGGAACTGACAACGCCATCCCCACCACCGCCATCGGCAGCACCACTGACCACTTCCACCGTCTCTTTTCCTTTCTCTGTTTTTTTTCTATCAACATTTTACCCCTCTATATGCTCACCGTAGGTTGGAAACCCTATATCTGCACCATACCACACACGTCGTCTGCGTCGTCGTTTACAGAGACCCAGCAAATAATCGCCGGCCTTAGGCACTGGGTCGGAAAACCAAGAAAATTACGAAGATAACAGCAGGGTTCAAATCGGCGACCGAACAGGTTATTTCTGGCTGTTTAAGGTCACCCCGATCTAACATTGCATGTGCTTTTCTTGAGCCGATATGTCGCGTGCAGATAAAAGATAACAACATCTGGGTTTAGATCGGTGGTTCAAGACGCTGGTCGTGCTTGTAACAACCGAGCATATATCCTCTTCTCCGAGACCTCAGCGGCGTCTAATTGCGCTGGTCGTTTCCGCCACAACGGTGGTCCTGTGGTGGATGCATGGGTTGAAGACTTGAAGCTGGAAGGTCAATATTATAATTTCGTGCGGGCTCTGTCATCATTGTAATTTTTCTATTTTGAAAAGGGTATAACAGTAATTTTGAATCGATAGGCAAAAGTTTTTTGGAAAGCGTGAGATGTGGATGTACAGTAAGTTTGCTCTCACATAGCAAAGTTGGTAAATATGGTTTGATAAATAATAATAATAAAGTTCAAAAGTGCCCCTTAAGTTTTGGTTTTTATATTTTGGCCACACAGATACACCTAAGCACTGCCACGTGAGCTTCTGTTAGCCACGTAGGATAAAAACTAACGCCGTTAAGTCCGAGAGTGATAATGGAAAATAAATTGAAAGTTTGGAGTGCTACTGGCCAAAGTGAAAGTTGTGAGTGATATCCGCCAACAGGCGATAGTTAGAAGTATTTAAATCCATTTCCCAACTTAATTTTAAAAGATTCCATTTTACTAAAATCTTTCCTTCCACCAAAAATATTATGATTTTTAATTCTCTTCTTTATATCTTGAAAACTACTGCTTCCTTTTGTGTACTTTTTATTTTTATAAACTAATCTCAAGCCTAATCACGTTTCAATGTAGTGGCAACGGGTAGAGGATTCCTAGCCCGTGACATAACCTTTGAGAACACAGCAGGGCCCGAAGGCCAGCAAGCGGTCGCAATACGAGTCGGGTCAGATCTCGCAGCATTCTACCGATGTAACATGTTAGCATACCAAGACACTCTTTATGTGCACTCAATGCGTCAGTTTTATGTCAACTGTTACATAGCGGGAACAGTTGACTTCATTTTTGGCAATGCTGCAGTCATTTTACAAGACTGCGACATTTATGCCCGTCGTCCCGGCCCAACCCAAAGGATGAATTGGGTGACGGCTCAGAGCCGAACCGACCCTAACCAAAACACGGGCATTGTGATTCAAAAATCAAGAATTGGAGCCACTGACGACTTACTACCCGTGCTAGCAAGCATTGAGACATACTTAGGGAGGCCTTGGCAACAATTTGCTAGAACGGTTATAATGCAATCCGAAATAAGTGATGTTATACACCCGGCAGGATGGTTTCGTTGGCCCGGGGCTGAGGAAGAGAGGGATGCTACGGTGTATTATGCTGAGTATGAGAACACTGGGGCCGGGGCGGATACGTCGAATAGAGTAACGTGGCCTGGGTACAGGGTCATTACGGATGTTGTAGAAGCTCAAGGTTTTACTGTCGAAAACTTTCTTGATGGTGTTACATGGTTAGGGAACACAGGCTTTCCTTTCTCTCTTGGGTTGTGATGTAGTTTAACTTATGTGGAATGACGAATATGTTGTTGTGATTATTGTGTTAATAAACATTTGATGTTAATTCATTGATTATTGTCGAGTCATGAGTGTTGTATATGTAGAAAAGATGTTCTTTGACACCAAGTAACAACATCCTATGTTTGCAACCGGGACAACTCAATATATTTAAACTAGTGTTCTAACTCAGCGCAGCGTTGCGGCGCTTCAAATCGCATCTAAAATTTAACCTCCTAAATGCTTGACAAAACCTTAACCAAAGCAATCTTTTCGATACTAACCAATCTAATATACACATTTGCCTGAAAATCCCACAAACTTACTCCACCATACTTAGCAATCTCCAATCATGAAACACACAATAATCAAGAATAAAAACCAAATAGAATGAGAATCATGTAATCAACAAAAGACACATCAACCTAAGGACACAAATTTTATCAAATTTCCTTATCCATGGTATTCCAATCGTATTTACCTTATATATTGTTATCACTTTGTTCGTGAACAGGTACAACGAGGTCATATTCGGGTCTTGCATGTTCCGTCTAGACATCAGATTGCAGATATCTTTACTAAAGGTCTCCCTCGCATTCTCTTTGAAGACTTTCGGTCCAGTCTCAGCATCGGTCCGCCCGACGTTTCGACTGCGGAGGTGTAATAATATATGTTTATATTAGTGATAGATTTTGTATTTAAATGTAACCAAATCTCCTCAATTATAGGAGATCACATCTTTGTATTATATATTGTTATCACATCAATGAAAATCAATCAAGGATTTCATTAACCTACAGACCTTTCTATCACCAAAGGGTGTAAATCATTTGTCTGCCACCCAACAGTAAAAGGAACTAACATACCCTGCCCCTTGGACCTGCAGTTGGAATCGAAAGTTAGATAAGAGCCAATTTTAAAACCTTAACATTCACATTTGTCTACATATACAATATGTCACAAAGTTCAAACTACCTACTAAAAAAATTCATCAACTTTAATATGTAAGTTGGTCCATATGACCTCAAGAATCCAAACTCTATCACGAAGCCTGTCCTGGTTTGTTCAGTTACCCAACTGGACCCACTCGCTTTTCCCAGCTTACTTTTTCATGATCAATGCTATGTATGTAACTTTACTTACATGAGACGATATAGGAACAACCGTCTACCTTAGATAAAGCAAGCAACACATGATTAAAAAAATAGACATGCTTAACATGAAAGCACCAAACAACATGTAAACGTGAGCTACGATAATAAATAAAGAGTCGCTAAGCAGTAATGTATGTTCGGGGTTGTATGTTCTGAATGAGTGGCTCAACTTGAATAGGAAATACGTCGACAATTTGAACCATTTGAATTTTTTAGAAAACATATATAGATAAACAAATAAAAGACTTAACCACCCCTAACTCAATTAGGAAGTAACCCAACTTTGCACACCAACGTTCTGCAAATGTTGAACTTAACAATTAGCTCCAACAAACTAAAAACTACTTTTAAATTGATTATGAATATTAATTTCTGTAGAAAAAGTTCTTTTAAATCGTATAATTATAAACGGAATCATTAAACAAACCCAAAATGACTGAATATTTGTGACACTTTTAAGTATGTGAAACTCAAGATTAAACACAACATCAAAGAAGTGTATTGTTGTCGTTTGACATCGTGTAACAACCCATTATTTTGATACCAGTCCACTTTTCTGTTAACGCATATAAATTAGTAGGACTCCCTGCACCACGCGACTTTTGATCAGTGTCGGTTTGGTTCGTCATAATACCGGTACAATAGTGGCACTCGATCTAAAGTGAAAATTAGAACAACAAAAACAACATACATTAATGACGTGACAAACATACCCAGGGTAGGTGGCCTCTCCGTATCGTTTGTCGTGGTGCCCAATTGGAATTATTGTCACATGGGTACAACCTAAAATCTCAGTCCTTTTTACCCAATACTTCTGCTATATTATGAAAAGCACTCACTGCAAAAACAACTTAAAATTGAAACAAAAATGACCATATCAATTTGTGCCTCTTTGAATAAGTTGCTTTATTGAAAATCCCTTCAAAAATCATGAAAATGAAATCCAAATATGAAGAGAAAAATAAAACTCGCCTTCATCTTGAGGAAGATTTCCAGGTGGTGCCAACATTTATTAACCTTTGTTGCAAGAAATCGAACTCGTGAGTAAAAGAAGTAACCTTGAATGTTGCTGCAATTTTTAAGAACGAAACACTAATTACAAGAACAAAACAATATATATCCTAATTCTATAGAGAGAAAGTTTAGATTTCACTCACCATGGAATATCGGAAAGGATAGTGACGCTCATCGGTTTGTTTATGAGAGTAAGAAATGAAGATGAGATGTTGTGGTTGTGAAACACGTAGATGTGGTAAAGGTTGGTCGCTGGAGGACAAGACACGTGTAGCAGGGTTATGCAAGCCAACCTAAAAAATAATTAGATCGATTTAAAACTGCCAAGAAGACTCGAACCGGGATGGTCAGGGAAGCAACACAACTACTCAACCACCATACCACTCACAAACAACTGAAGTTTAACTTAAAAAACATACTCCCTCCGTCCCACTTTAAATGTCTCACTTCTAAAAACACACATTTTAAGAAATGTTTTGTTTGTATGTGGTAAAATGACAATAATATCCTCAAAAGTGGTGATTGTGTTTTGTCTTTTATGGGCAAAACTGGAAATTACATTTCCATTTTTGGAAAAGGGACATTTAATTTGGGACAAACAAAAAAGGAAATGAGGACATTTAAAGTGGGACGGAGAGAGTACTTAATAACAGAATATAAGCAGAGTAAAAAACACTGTTCAAATCATTTGCATTATTATTATAGTATAATTCCATAAACAAACTTTAAAGTTTGGGTTTTTTTATTGACTCGAATCAACACTCCGACCTACAATTTTTATTCGGCAACAACACCATGACCTTTTTTTTTATAATTTGATAATGTTATTAAATAAGTAAATAACGTAGGTACATAATAAAATAGGACATAACTAAGTACACAAAAAATTAAGAGCCAAAATCAAAACTAACCCAATCAAATTCTTGCTTTTAATTCTGAAAAACACGAATCCTAGATCACCAGAATCGATCTTGGTAGTGATTCTACGAGATAAATGATTTGATTTGTAAAGTGTATATTTAGGAAGTGAAGATCCAAAAGTTAGACCGTACCTTGTTAATGAGGAAGAAGACAGCTAACTTGATAAGATCTCTTATGGATTGGACCTGCAAAATTAGCAGACCGTTAGGCTCGTCACAGGGGGGCAGGGAGGGCCTCTCTGTGACCACCCTCCGGCGTGAGGATAAGTATTTGTTTAGTGAGATAAAGAGAGTTTTAGAGAGAGAGGGAGGTTCGGAGTATGTGTGAACGTGTCTTACTTGTACTTTGTGAAGAGGTATTTATACTAGTCAGAATAGGCGTACTTTATTCCGTCCTAGTTGTACTAACCTTCGGAATCTGTGACCTCCGGTTTGTGACTTTAGTGCATTCGTGTCATGTTAAGTCGCGTCTTATTAGTAGGAGCCGCGTCTAATGAGGGAGCAAGGTTCTATACCTCTTCATGTCCCCTTAAGTCCCTAAGTTAATTTATAACTTAGTGGAGTTCGGTCGTGCTTTATAGTTGCTTGCCAGCAGTTTTCTATGGTCGCGACACGTGGAGATGTCCCAGGCCATGTGTTTTGGGATGGGAAGTGGCGGTTATCTCGAGATTTTCTCGACCGTTGATTGTTTTTTTTACTTCGTTGGGATTGTGACACGTGTCAGCACTAGGTTTTTCTCTTTTTCCACTATATAAGGCGGTTTCTTTTTGTTTTTGCCTTTTACTTTTTCCCCAATAAACTCTTACACTTCCTTTGTTACTCAAAACGCCTCACCAGGTCGTCTATTCTTCTTCCATCATCCTTCCATCGTTTCAGGTTCGTCCTCTTCTTTCTTCCTTTCCAAACGTTTATTTGATATTTTAGAATGGGAAAAGACAACATGAATGCCAGTTTCTCCACCCTAACCCAAGATAAACTTAATAAGTTTTTGAGGGATTATAGAAATCCTCTTGACTTGAACCCGGAGTTGCCTGCTCCTGATCGTGCTATTTACCCTCCCCTCCCTGGCAAGTTTGCATTTTATATCCGTGTGTGTGATTTTGCAAACTGTCGAATTCCAATGACAAAGTTTCTTTTTAAGGTTCTGCTTTTTCATGGGGTTCACTTTTCCCAGATGAACCCTTTTAGTTTGGGGAGGGTCTGTCACTTTGAACTAAAGTGCAGAGCTTTACGGTCGAAGCCTGATATTGATGTTTTTCGGGCTTTTTATAAGTTAAACCAAGCCGGGGATTGGTTTACTTTTGAGAAGAGGAGGAAGAAGCCGGAGTGCCATCTCAAGGATACTTCCAGCTTAAAGAACTGGAAGACGCAGTTCTTTTGGCTGGATGACCATTGCTTACCTAAGGAGATGGTGTCTTTGTGGAGGAAGGACTTCGAGTCCACAGAATGGGAGTTGCCGCAGGATTTTGCTTGTGATGCGGCTTTATACAACAAATTGTGACTCATAAGTCTAACATACGGAAATATCCGGAGCATGTCTTGGTGTTAGGTGGGGTAAGTAGGATATGGGATGAACCGGATCGTTGGCCGGTTTTGTTGTATAAAAATAAGGGTGAGCATTGCTTATTATCCTTCGTCTTGGTTTATGTGATATAGATCCTAACCCTTTTTGCTTTTGTTTTGGTGTAGAAATGTCGTTGCTGTCTGCTTTGAAATTTGATGATTATGAGGATGAAGATTTCCAACCGTCAAGCGAGCCTATAGGCTCAAATAAACCTGTGCTGGAGCAGACCTCAAAACTGCAGTTTCCTATCCGTCCTCCAGGTTCGGAGGGGGAGAATGTGGAGGAAACTGAGGGTGCAAACCAAAGCAAAGCCGAAGGTAATGTTGGTGGTGACGAGTAGGGGTGTTCATCGGATCGGATAACGGGTTATTCGGATTATTCGGATCGGATTGTTCGGATTTTGAAATTTTAGGAGCCTATCCGAATCCGATCCGATCCGAATTGGATATATACCCATCCGATCCGAATCCGATCCGAATTGAATTCGGATCAGATTCGGATAAATCCGAATAATCCGAACGGATATCCGAATAATCCAAATTAAACCAAACAACAATTTTTAATTTTTTTTATTTTTCCTAATTTATGGTTCCTAACATTTTATTAATTTGAATTCAATAAACATAGAAAAGCGAAAATAGAGATTAGTCTTAAACTCAAATAAAAAGTTCAAACTTCAAAATATAATACTCAAAACGTAAATTTAAACACAAAATCAAACTTTAAAAATAGTGTTGAACACAAAATCAAGAATCACGAAACGTGACACTAACTAGTCCATATAGATGGACGATGTTGAAGAATTATGGATTAGTATTGGCCTCATGCCTCATGGGTTTAACTAATTTTCAAACAATTGGTCAATCCCTTACTAAAACTCAATTGAAGCTTATTTGGGTTATTCGGTTATCCGAATAATCCGAATAACCCGAATAATTTAATTGTGAAATCCGAATCCGATCCGAAATCCGAATAAAGTAATTCGGATTCGGATCGGATCCATCCGAATATCCGAATAAGAATTCGGATCGGTTTTTTTCGGTTCGGATATCGGTTCGGATTTCGGATTTTTTCGGATTTCGGATTTTTTGAACACCCCTAGTGACGAGACTGGTGGTGTTATTGGTGATATTGGCGAAGGTGGAAGTGGTGGAGATAAGGAGGACGTTGGTTCGGGGGGGAGCGACTGTGGGCCATATATTCCCGAAGCGGTTCCTATAAGGTCTGTTGATTCGTCGGTACGTATGTCACGGAGGATGAAGGTGTGGAGGATGCGTCCCTTGACCTGAACGTTCATGCTCGCAAGAGAAAATCTGAATCGTCGAAGGCTAAGAAGAGCCAAAAAAGGTAAAGTTTGTTCAGACTGGCGTTCTTCCATCTTCAAAAGGTAATATCATGGACGAATTTGACCTTCATATTACTGGGGGTAAGTCTTCTCGGGACAGTGACCCAATTTATATGGATGTTCCAGGGAGTGAGAAGGACGGGGTTGATATGGGGAGGTCTGACATACTATGGAGATGGGTGAGGTTCCGGACTGAACCTTGGGAACGGAGGGCGCTGGTGGTTTTTCCTTGTCTTCTTCTGGTAAGTTTCCTGGTCGTATCTCTGTATTTCGTGCTAGTGAGGAGAATGAGTATGGTGCATCTTATTTTCCTTGTTGGTTCGAGGCAGAGACGCTGACTATTTGTAACCTTGTAGATCCGTTGGATGATGTGATGGATGTGGACCCTTCAACGCGGAGGATGTGTTTGTCCCGGACTGGGACTTGAAGAATGGGTCTAGGGTGATTGATGCCTTGTCATCAAAAATGATGCTTTTTAACCTGCACACACCTGCCGACCATGCTTTTTACAGGAGGATGAAGGATAATGAGTTAGGTGATGCTCTCATGGTGAACCAGGCCCAGTCCAACTTCTTGGTTTCGGAGGTTTATCAACGGTGGGTGGATTCGGAGCTCAAAGGGGGAAGTTGGTCAAACGTGCTATGGATTGTGGTCATGGAAATGTGGTGGAGCAGTTTCGGTCAACTCAGGCTTCTCTTGCCGTTGCTGGCGAGGATAGGGACAGCTATCAAAAGGGAGACTGTCGTTTTGAAAGAGAAGCTGCGACTTGCCGAGCAGGCTCATGAGACCTCTAAACGAAAGTACATTCACTCTATAGAGGAGCTGGAGAAGTTGTTGGAAAAGACCAAGGAAGCCACGGCCATTTTGGTGAAAGGTTTGTTCTTTGTTTTTCTTTGTGCTTCTCTTGGTTTTGACACTTAGTGATTTTCTGGCTACTTTCTTTTTTGCATAGATAAAGACGTAGCTCAAGCAGGTGAGAAGGATGCCCTAAGGCTTGTGGAAGAATTGAAGGCTGAGGTGGAGAGATTGAAGGGTGAGAAGGACGGTTTGCTGAAGGAGGTGGAATCGTTATTCGGGCTGAAGCAATTTATCTTGTCTGATGGGATGGAGCTGGTCTCCAATTATATCCGCAACTGTCCCCAGATGAAGGCTGCTGTAGCCGGGGTGAATAATGCCATGAATGGTATTGGGTATAATGCTGGGGTGAGGGCAGGTTATGCTGCAGCTCGAAAGGAGTGCCTATGAATGAGACCCCAAGCTAATCCCGAATGCTAAGCAGCTGTTACTTGAAGCGATGAAGTCTTATGACGAGGTTATCCTTCTGTCCATCTCCAAACTTCAAGATCTTGTTTCCGAGCCTTCAGATGCCATTGTGCAAGCTTTTAAGGATTTATCCGTAGCTGACGACGTGTCTCAAGGACTTGTGAAGTGATTGGTCCTTTCCCAGGCGAAGTAGACATTTATCTCCGTTCCTCCACATAGGTTCGGAGGTCTGCTTTGCCTACAATCTTTGTGAAGCTTTTATTAACCTTTGTACCACCCGTTCCTCCATATAGGTTCGGTTTTTTAGGTTGTTTATTTTTTGTGAAACTCTTTGAATCGTTGTATCCTCCGTCCCTTTATAAGGGGTCGGAGTTTGTTTGGTAGTTGCTTATGGTTGCACATGGTGCACCTGATTTTGTATGGAATTCTCGTAGCCGAAGCTCATTAAATGAGCGGCCGTATAGTTTGAAGTAAATGGGATTTTTTGGTAAACTATCCTTGTGTTTCAGATGTTTATTGTTCTATTTTTTCTAAGTATAGATTTGTTTATGTGAGTTCTGAAGTTCATGTAGGCTTCAGCTTATATTGTGGAAACTTGATCATGCGTCCATGATTGCTAAGTTTCGGTTAAAAGATATGCCTTAAGTGTTTCAAGATTTTTTATCTTTGACTGCTTATGACATTCGAAGTAGAACGTTCGTTTTTCGCGTTTTGTAAAGTTAAAAATGCTACGTAGTCTTTTTATGGGGTATCTTTTAAGTTCGGCATTTTTTGTTCCTCGAACCTGTATGATCAAGAAGTCTGGACGAAAGGGCCTTCGATACCCCCATGCCCTAATTCTTATCCCCTCTTCTAGTGCGAAGTACTTTTACTTCTTTCACCGAAGCTTGCATATTGTCTTTTCAATATACGTATAAATGAATGTCATGAGAATGGGTTTTTTAAAGATCGAACTTTATTATCATAGGAGACGGCCGCGTCTCATCTATTAAGCACGGAGAATTTTAACATTCCGTAGTACAATAATAAAAGAAAACTAAGGGTGGGGCATTCACATCCCACTTTTACATTAGGAAATAAAAAGAACTATTTTATTCGTCGATCCTTCTTTCTAGATGAAGCATTTTTTGAGGTGAATCCCATTCCATGTTCGGGGAACTTCATCCCTGCCGAGAGTTGCGAGCCTATAAGCTCCTTTTTCTCTGCTGAAGTAACGATGTATGGTCCCTCCCATCTAGGACTCATTTTTCCAGGCTTTTCCATACCACTAGCCTCATTACTCCGCATGACGTACTCTCCAACTTTGAATTTCTTTTCTCGAACCTTGGAGTTGTAGTACTTTTCCAAGGTTTTGTTTATACTTTGCTTCTTTTATGGCTGCGGTTTCTCTCCGTTCTTCTAAAAGGTCAGGTTGGACCGCAGCTCTTTTTCATTGTCACCTTGCCCTGCGACCCGATGGGTTGGCATTCCGATCTCTACCGGGATCATCGCCTCGTCCCATATGTGAGACTAAAGGGGTGTTTCGCCGGTGCCGGTCTTGTTCATTGTTTGGTAGGCCCATAGAACGTTTGGTAATTCATCTACCCAACCACTTCTTTTCTTTCCAAGCCGCTTCTTGATGCCTTCAACCAGGCTGCGGTTCACTCGTTCAACCTGTCCGTTGGCCTGGGGATGGGCTACGGAAGCAAAGGCTTGTTCGATGCCGAGGTTGGTGCACCATTTTTTGAACGGGTTATGAGCAAACTGTTTGCCATTATCACTTACTATGGTCATTGGGAGACGAACCTACAAACCACATTTTCCACACGAACTTTTTAACTTCAGCTCCTGAGATCTTGGCCAGGGTTTTTGCTTCTACCCACTTGGTAAAGTAGTCTACTGCGACTAGTAGAAATTTGGCTTGTCCGGAAGATATAGGGAAGGGACCTACAATGTCGATTCCCCACTTCTGAAATGGCCAAGCTGCTGACACGGGATCAATTTGTTTTTAGCTCGGAGGCTTACTGGGGCGTGCCTCTGGCAATTTTCACATTTTTGCAGCTCTTCTACTGCATCTTGATGCATGCCCGGCCAGAAATACCCAGCATTCATTACCTTGGTGACGATCATCCTTGGTCCGGCATGGATGCCACAGATCCCCAATGAACTTCTTCTATAACATATTTGGCTTGTATCGGATCTAGGCACCGGAGCAGGGGGCCTAAGAATGTCTTCCGGTATAACGTGCCATCTATGACTTGGTATTGTAGAGACTTTACTTTAAGCTTTCGAGCCTGAGCTTTATCTGTTGGAGTTCATCTTTTGTGATGTAGTTCAGGATGGGAGTCATCCATGAGGTCGGACTTCCTTGGATCATGCAAACTGAGGCTTCGGCTGTTGATGGTTCGTTTAGCACTTCGAGCTTTACTTCTTGTGACATGTGATCCGGTGTGTTTGCTGCAAGCTTGCTCAGAGCATCTGCTTGTTTGTTTTTTGATCCAGGCACGTGCTTTACTTCACATTTTTCAAATTCTGAGATCAAGCTTTTTGCCTGTTTAAATAAAACAGAATTAGGAGTGATGTTTTAAAGCTTATAAGCTTATAAGCTGGAGCATATTTAGTATGGGGCTTAGGTTGAACCTTTTTAGGTATAGAACCATATTTGCCTCCTTAGCTTCATATTCTCCGCTTATCTGACGTGCTACCAACATAGAATCCACATGTGCCACTACCTGTTTCAGGGATATGGCACTTTTTTAGATTTCTTATGATTTTTAGGTTTCTTATGGAGAAGGAATAATTGTTTGTTATAAAGGTTTATACCTTTTGTGCTCGGACCTTTTTTGCCAGTCGGAGTCCAGCTAAAAAAGCTTCGTACTCAGCTTCGTTGTTGGAACTTTTGAAATTGAGGCGAATTGAGTACACAAGTTCTTGTCCTTCAGAATTTTTGAGAACAACCCAGCTCGGATCCTTCTGATCCTGAAGCTCCATCAGTGAAGATAGTCCATTCATTGGTTCAGAGGGCGTGAGTACTTCGACTTGCCTCATGGCTAGTTCGGTAAGGAAATCAGCTACGACTTGACCTTTTACGGACCCCTTTTTTTGTACGAAATATCAAAGGCCCCAAGCTCGATGGGCATTTGGCTAATCTTCCAGAAACTTCAGGCTTTCTTAATACGTCCAGGATCGGCTGGTCCGTCTGGACTTCAATTTCAAAGGCTTGAAAAGTAGCGCCGGAGCCTTCGTGATGCGTGCACCAGGGAGAGTGCCAATTTTTCTAAGGCTGGGTATCGCGTCTCGAAGTCACGTAGGGCTCGGCTGACATAGAAGATAGGCACCTGTGCCTTTGATCTTGTTACCATTAATACCGAACTAATAGATGCTTCTGAAGCTGACAAGTAGATGATGAGGGTTTCCCTGGTTCTGGTGCGGTCAGGGTTGGTAGTTCTGCCAAACACTTCTTTAAATCGTTGAAAGCCATATCTGCTTCAGCTGTCCAATGAAATTCTTTTGTGCTTAAGTATTTTTTAAGCACAACCATGAAGGGCAAAGTTCGTTCGGCTGCTTTAGATAAGAACCGGTGCAATGCAACTAGCCGTCCGTTGAGGGCTTGCACCTCTTTTAAGTTGGACGGAGGTTGCATGGTGAGGACAGCTTCTACTTTCTCTGGGTTTGGACGAATACCATCTTTGGACATTAGGAATCCAAGAACTTTCCTTCTTCTAAGTAGGGGTGTTCATCGGGTTTGGTTTTCGGTTATCGGGTTATTCGGGTCGGGTTATTCGGGTTTTCAGTTGTGAAAATATTACCTGATAACCGACCCAATCTAGTTAAATGGTTATCGGTTATGGGGTTTAATCGGGTTCGGGTTTTTCGGGTCTGGTTAAATGGTTATCGGTTTAATGGTTCGGGTATTTGAGTTACATATTTCTAACCATTTGGGTTACGTATTTCTATCTTTTCGGGTATAATATGTGTAAAATAAAACCACAACATGGGCTGTAATATTTAGTTGCAAATTTGGCTACAAAAACACCACTCCGATATACATAATAATATGGAAACTGGATCATTTATTTGCTTTTGAATTATTCGGGTCAAACCAAATCATACAAAAAACTAATCCGAAGACCGACCCTAAAGACTCTATTCGGGTTCGGGTATGCACTTAATCGGGTTCGGGTTAATCGGTAAGGTAGTTTCTCTGGCCGGGTCATTTCGGGTTCGGTTCGGTTCTTGGTTATCGGTTAAAAAGAACACCCCTACTTCTAAGCTGAAGGAGCATTTCTTTGGATTGAGCTTCATGTTGATCTGCCGGAGCTTATCAAAAGTTTCGGTGATATCTTTTAGCAATGTTTCTTCGTTCGAGCTTTTTATCACTACATCATCAACATAGACTTCTAAGTTTCGACCAATTTGATTTTTGAATGCTCGATCCATTACCGTTGGTACGTGGCTCCTGCATTCTTTAAGCGAATGGCATTTTCTTGTAGCAGTATAGCCCTTGATTCGTGACAAAAGTTGTTTTATCTTCATCGGCTTCGGCCATTTGGATTTGGTGATAACCCTTATAGGCGTCTAAAAAGCATTTCAACTTAAAGTTAGCACGGCATCGACTTTGGAGTCTATCTTGGAAGTGGGTAACAATCTTTGGGGGCATGCATCATTCAAGTCTTTGAAGTCGATGCACATCCTCCAGGACCCATTGTGCTTCGTACCATGACTGGGTTAGATACCCAGGTGTGATAATTTATTTCCCTTATGATGTCTGCGTCCAGCAGCACCTTGACGTCATGAGCAATGGCTTTTACCCTGTCGGGGGCCATGCTTCGTTTCTTTTGGGCTACGGGCTTCTTGTCTGGACTAATGTTCAGCTTATGTTCGGCCAAGGTTCTCGGAACTCCGGTCATGTCTGATTGTTGCCAAGCGAATACATCCAGCGACGTAGACAACAATCTCCACAAGGATCTTTTTGCGTGGTCCGGTAGTTGGGACCGATGGTAATTTTCTGTTCTGGGAAGGTTGGGTGAATAGACCTTCTTCGGTAGTCTTGACATCTGCCGCTGCTTTTTCAGTGGAGGCTGTCCTAAGGACTGACGGACCTCTGCAATACATAACTCAGATTCGGTGTATAACGTGGCTACCCCAGTTTCTGTAGGAAACTTGATAGCCCATGAACTGTTGGCGTGACCATGTTAAAGGCTTTCATTCCAGGCTTCCAGGATTATATTATGAACTGAGGGTGCTCCGA
>JAUTDX010006799.1:0-24539 GCA_030844895.1 Ambrosia x helenae | reverse complement strand
TATGATTGGCTTATGTGAGACTCACCACTAAATATTGATTAGTCTCTTATCCGTTTTAATTAAATTGCATACAGTGATTCGACGTTCTGATGGGAGTAGATTTTAGTCGTGGGCTGAAATTGGAAAGGATATACATCAAGGATCTTCTAACTAAGCATTTTCATGTTAAAATAATTGTTTTTAACTAAAAAATCCTTCTGTTGTTAGATATCTAAGATTGTTTTATGTCTAAGAAAAAAGGATTGTAATGGTTATATGGTATTCATCTTAGGTTAGAACCATCAAGATTTTTTTCTTTATTAGAACCTTTCATGGAGTTCTGGAGTCTGTAATCAAGATATGAGTGCGTAAGTTACAATAGTATGTAATAAATTCTCTAATTAAGTTTGCACAATGCTGCATAATCATGTTCATTCCAATTTGTATATTTTTTTAAGAATGTGATGATGACATATGATGCATGTAAGATTCAAGGATTTAGGAGGATTGAATACAAGCTAATCACCTAATCTTCTTCTGGGTATGCTTATTGATCTGAGCTTCTAAAAAAATATGATTATTTAGTTGAAATATAAGGCTGTTTGCATTTGGCTAGATTTGTTTGTTGACCTGTATGGATCATATGCTCCGGTTAACTTTTGGTAATACAGATCAAATCATTCATTTAAATAATTTAAAACAACGGCTGATACGGGTCATATAGCGTACAACTATGTGGATGAAGGAAAATAGGTTTAGTTTAGAAAAGTATATAATTATTATTAACCACATAAAGTTTCAGTTTAGTTGTGTGGTTTTGAAGGATTCTATGGTAAATTAGATAAAAATAAATAAATAAATAAACACTTTGACATTTAAAGGCTGCACAATTTAAGCATAAAACATTGCACATTAGTTTATGGATATTGATTTGTGTATTTATGTGAATTGTTAACTTATGTTGAATGCCAAGAGTTGTTTATAAGATGTTCAACCTTTTCTTGCTGTTTAATTCATTTTTATCAAAATAAAAAGAAAGAAATGCCTAGACTGATTTACATCTGTTTGATCGAAAAAAGGGTAAACAACAAAGACGGAGGTAATGACAGTAGTGGTTAACAATGATGATAGTGGTGGCTAAGTTAACATTAAAGGTTAACGAGGATGGTTTGGGTCAGAACAGGGGTGATGTATTGTAAAATACATCTATTTCCAGTGTATTATTTGTACAGTTTTCGAGTCGTTTAGATAGTGTTTTTATTAGTTTTAGGCTTGTAGTTTTCTATTTTATTTATTTAGCGTCTATTAGATTTTTATTAGTTTTGAGTCAGTTTTAGTGCTTAACTATTATTTTATATTTTGGTAGGTGTTCGAATAGACGTTGGAGCATAAACGAGTAACTTTGGTCAAATAAGAACACCCGAGTCAAGAGCACGGAGTTATAATAATAATAAGAATAATAATAATAATAATAATAATAATAATAATAATAATAATAATAATAATAATAATAAAATAAAAAAAAGAAACGTGACTTTTCATGTCACAGCCCAAGCCCAACATTGTTTGAGGGCTCCAATTTACTTGGAGGGTTAATTTTCATGAGGCGGCAATTAATAAAGTGGAGGTGCCGCATATCATTATTGGGGGAGGAAAAAAGAATATAATTTTCGAAGGACACAACAGCCGAAGGGGATTATTTTCGTGGAGCAGAAGGGATCGTACATCAGCAGCACTAGAGGACAGGAAGGGATCGATTGGAGTGAAGATCAAGGTTGAAGTCTAGGTGCGAGCACGGGTCGGTTCTATTTCAATCCTTTATTGTTTATCTAAGTCAACCCATTGTGAACACCATGAATTCAATTTGCTTTTATTGTTTTGATTTTATCATGACTTTTAGAGGCTAGACTTTTTTTTACTATCTAGGCGAAGATGATTACGCTGAATGATTTATTTTCTTTTGTTTTTGGAACTATTGGTTGTGGATGAATTTTAAAGTAGAGAACTCTTTATTTTCTGGTTTGATGTATATGCATATTTAGTTTTGTTTAATTAATTTTTATAAACTCCACTTGCGTTTTTGTGAATGTCTTTCATGTATGAATGCGGGTTAGGTTGCGGACTGGGTGTTAGCAACTAGTTTATGGTTAATTTCTGCAGGTTATCCATAGGAGTTGTAATTGTTAGTTAGATAATTCTAAGTGTTCTACCAATTCTCAATAGCTGTGAGGTGCGAGATTGTTGGTCTGTCTAGGGTGTTAAATTGCTAGATCTAGAGGCTTTGTGAGAAGATCTTCCTAGTTTCCCTAGCATTCCTTGTAGGCCAAGTTTTATCAGAAATATTGTAGTTACCCCTTGCACTTTCGGGTGTATTGTGACTTTCGCGCTGTGAGGTAGCTGTCTAGCGGGTACTTTAAGATTCGAGTAGGTAAGCCTGTGAGGGTAACCTCTCAACCGGTGGTTTAACAGCACAACAATATTCTAGGGTTTCCCCTTGAGAAGGGTCGAGGGTGTCTAGTTTATTCTTGATGTTTAGTATTTTAAGATCCTGGTTCCACACCAGTTCCATAGCCGTTAGAAGATTTTCATTCATGTGTAGGATTCTAGCCTAGGTAGTGCCTTCCCATCATCTGCTTCTAGTTACGGTTCCCAGTTTGTGTCTTTAGTTATTTTAGATTTATTTTATTTATTTACAATAGTTTGTTAGAAACCCCCCTTTAAGCAACTAAACATTATTAAGTCAGTATTTAGGATAAGTAGTCGAGTCTAGTTTACGTTTTCCATTAGAGTCTCGTGGGTTCGATACTCGGACTTACTTTAGCTGTACTGCATTGACCGGTACACTTGCCGGTTGTGTGGTTTAGGTTTAGAGAGTCTTAGTTTATAAATTTAAAACTTAGAGTGTCTAGTTTAGGTTAATTTAGGTAGTTTTTATTAAACCACTTTGAGCACATCAAAGTTTTTGGCGCCGTTGCCGGGGACTCTTAGGCGATTGCGTTTATTAGCTTCGATTACACTTATCTGCTATATCCGTGCTACTTGTTGTTTGTTTTGAGTCTGTCTTTTATTTTTATTATATAATTATATTTAATTTTTTTTTTTTTGTATTTAATCATGTGTGAGATCTGTGGAGGACCTCATTTTACCGTGAAATGCCCAAATGCATCGAGGTATCCCCCAGGTTACCGTGCGAATACGTATATCAGGCCATATTTCCTGCAGTATCACTGGACAGAGCTGAACACGAAAGAGGAATTTGATGAATGGCTTAGATCATACAGGGAAGAGCGAGATAGGGAACGTAAGGCCATAATCGAGCATCTAAATAGACAAGTCCCATAGCTCTAAAGGTTCCTTGCTTTGATAAAAATGGGAACTTAGTTGGTCATCATGTTGGCTCTGGCCCGTTAATCCCACTTCCCCAGGAACAAAGCCGCCTCCGGTGGAGATGGAAACAGTTTACCCGCACCCAGTTTGTAGAGCTCCCCTGAGTCACGGTTAGAGCCAGAGACCATAATGGACATCTTAGTCCCACCTCTGGTGCAACAGGTTACTAAATATGATTTCGGGAGTGACTCTGATGAAGAGGAAACAGATAAGGAAGTAGTGATGGTTGAAGATGAGGTAAGTAATGAACCCTCATGGGAGGTAGAGTTTGGTGACGAGTTGGGTGATTTGCCGATTCCAGAAGTAGACAGAGATTTTGACCCAGTGGGTGACCTCAACATCTTAGAGGCTTTATTGGAAGGGTACCCGACTGTGGAAATAAAAGAGTCACCAAAGGAAATTGAGGAAGAAGTGGTTGAAGAGGAAGAGCACCACTGCTGGCCCGTGAAAACTTCAAAGGATAGAGTGTCACTGGATCAGCCAAAATCACGGGAGAAGGCGAAGAGGCACCTGGACCGGCACAAGCTGAGGGTTAGGAGTTGCAGAGACAACAAGTCCCCGCATTACATGCTAAGAATCAGGTTTGGTCCAGGTAAATTTAAATATTGGTGGCCTGGCCCGTTTAAATTCGATAAAACATTTTTCAATTCCACTAGCATACGTTTGTTAATTAATAAGGACCGGGTGGAATTAAACGGGTTGGATCGGGTCCAGATAAAAGAGAAGCCCCCTGATTAAGTTTAAGTGTAGGGAGGTTGTGTAGAGTTTGTATTAGTGGTGATTGGTCCGTCCTTTGGTAGTAGTTCATAGGTTTTTATCTTTATATTTTTATCTTTGTTTTTGTGTCTTTGAGTCTGTTTGCAGGTTTGCGTGTTTGCTTGGGTAGATGAAATTTCACTATGAGTGGATCCCATGTATTATCTTTATATATATATTTTATGAGTGGGAGTTTTGGTAAATGTTTGGGTAATAAAAGAGATTTTTTCTTAAAAAAAAATAATTATTAACTTTCTGTGAAAAAAGACTTTTCGCATACTGTGAGGAGTCTGGGCTGACCTGTTCGCCTCACGCGACCAGCAATTACCCGGAAAGTTATATATATTTTTTTTTTGCTTGCAACGCGTGTTGTGATCACCAGTGTCCTTCACGTTTGAGCGAGAGCCAGATTTTTTTTTTCTTTCTACCCATTTAGTTCTACCACCATTCACCGCCATTTTGCCAAGCAGGTACGTCTTCTTGTTTGTAGTTATATTATGAGTCTAAGTTAGTAGTTTGAGTCTTTTTATTTTTGTGTGGTTCGGTATTATGCTCGGGTTTTGTTTGTTTCATTTTGCACAGGTTTGGATTGCACCGCCCGTACTCAATCTCCATTCGGGTGATTCCAGAGCTGTTATTATTTATCAAGGCAAGCCCAGATTTTACCATTGTGTCAGAGCCGGTCGCGAAGGAAATGCTATACGATCGAGCTGGATTGGACTAGAGTGTTAGAGCTTACAAAGAAAAATTAACGAGCTAAGTCCTTTCCAATTTGCCCTTGTTTTTTTTATTTATCTATTTTTATAATTTTTTGTATTCGGAATTTATTTTTTGTTTTGAGTCGTTTTTATTCCTACATTGAGGGCAATGTAGAATTTAAGTGTGGGGATGGGAAACTGTCGTTTAGTCTGTATATAGAGTCTTTTTGAGTGAAAAAAAAAATTAAAAATCCAAAAAAAAAAAAACAAAAAAATTGAAAAAAAAAATGTCCCTGATTTTGAAGTTTGCATTACATAAAATATGGAAGATGATAGGTAAAGTTAGGTGTCCGGTTTTCAAATAGTATGTATAATAAGAGATTAAAAATTGATTGAAAACGTGTTTGATTTGGGATATGTGGGTAGGCTCGGCCGGTAGATAGGTTTCCTTTGAAAAGTAATAAATTAATTATGTTAGGCTATTTTGTGGGTTCTCATCTAGGAGAAACGGGGAGACCGAAACCACCAAAAATAGTATAAGAAGCACCGTTATAAGTAGGAAACCGTTAGAATTTCTAATCTCTTAAAAAAAATTAGAAATCAAAGCAAAAATACTGAAGCTTAAGGTGCCTGGTCACTGGGATAGCGACTTGGATTGGCCACACCCTCTGAGTTAAGTATGCTGAGATGAAAAATTAGAAAAAAAAAATGCTGAAACTTAAGGTGCCTGACCACTGGGATAGCGACTTGGATTGGTCACACCCTCTGAGTTAAGTATGCCGAAAAAAAAGAAAAAAAAAAGTGATTTTAAATTCTCTTGGTTTTCTACATAAGACGGTTGGGAAATGGTTAATTGGTCGTTCCTTTAGCTTCATAAGCTTGAGGCGGGATTAGGAGGAACTGTGGCTTCCTTAGAGTGAGACCCTAGATGGACTAATCAACATGCACTTAACTTAAATAAAAGGGGGCTTGGAAACCGGTTTGGGTTTAAGTGGATCAGTATACCTACAATCGCGGTCAACACGTTAGTAGATTTAAAACTAAGTAACCTATGTTTTGAAACCGGATGTAAGCCTGACTATGATTCCATAGCACAATTCTTTTTCAGGGACGAAAAAAAGATAAGTGTGGGGATATTTGATGTATTGTAAAATACATCTATTTCCAGTGTATTATTTGTACAGTTTTCGAGTCGTTTAGATAGTGTTTTTATTAGTTTTAGGCTTGTAGTTTTCTATTTTATTTATTTAGCGTCTATTAGATTTTTATTAGTTTTGAGTCAGTTTTAGTGCTTAACTATTATTTTATATTTTGGTAGGTGTTCGAATAGACGTTGGAGCATAAACGAGTAACTTTGGTCAAATTAAGAACACCCGAGTCAAGAGCACGGAGTTATAATAATAATAAGAATAATAATAATAATAATAATAATAATAATAATAATAATAATAATAATAATAATAATAAAAAAAAAAAGAAACGTGACTTTTCATGTCACAGCCCAAGCCCAACATTGTTTGAGGGCTCCAATTTACTTGGAGGGTTAATTTTCATGAGGCGGCAATTAATAAAGTGGAGGTGCCGCATATCATTATTGGGGGAGGAAAAAAGAATATAATTTTCGAAGGACACAACAGCCGAAGGGGATTATTTTCGTGGAGCAGAAGGGATCGTACATCAGCAGCACTAAAGGACAGGAAGGGATCGATTGGAGTGAAGATCAAGGTTGAAGTCTAGGTGCGAGCACGGGTCGGTTCTATTTCAATCCTTTATTGTTTATCTAAGTCAACCCATTGTGAACACCATGAATTCAATTTGCTTTTATTGTTTTGATTTTATCATGACTTTTAGAGGCTAGACTTTTTTTTACTATCTAGGCGAAGATGATTACGCTTGAATGATTTATTTTCTTTTGTTTTTGGAACTATTGGTTGTGGATGAATTTTAAAGTAGAGAACTCTTTATTTTCTGGTTTGATGTATATGCATATTTAGTTTTGTTTAATTAATTTTTATAAACTCCACTTGCGTTTTTGTGAATGTCTTTCATGTATGAATGCGGGTTAGGTTGCGGACTGGGTGTTAGCAACTAGTTTATGGTTAATTTCTGCAGGTTATCCATAGGAGTTGTAATTGTTAGTTAGATAATTCTAAGTGTTCTACCAATTCTCAATAGCTGTGAGGTGCGAGATTGTTGGTCTGTCTAGGGTGTTAAATTGCTAGATCTAGAGGCTTTGTGAGAAGATCTTCCTAGTTTCCCTAGCATTCCTTGTAGGCCAAGTTTTATCAGAATATATGTAGTTACCCCTTGCACTTTCGGGTGTATTGTGACTTTCGCGCTGTGAGGTAGACTGTCTAGCGGGTACTTTAAGATTCGAGTAGGTAAGCCTGTGAGGGTAACCTCTCAAACGGTGGTTTAACAGCACAACAATATTCTAGGGTTTCCCTTGAGAAGGGTCGAGGGTGTCTAGTTTATTCTTGATGTTTAGTATTTTAAGATCCTGGTTCCACACCAGTTCCATAGCCGTTAGAAGATTTTCATTCATGTGTAGGATTCTAGCCTAGGTAGTGCCTTCCCATCATCTGCTTCTAGTTACGGTTCCCAGTTTGTGTCTTTAGTTATTTTAGATTTATTTTATTTATTTACAATAGTTTGTTAGAAAACCCCCCTTTAAGCAACTAAACATTATTAAGTCAGTATTTAGGATAAGTAGTCGAGTCTAGTTTACGTTTTCCATTAGAGTCTCGTGGGTTCGATACTCGGACTTACTTTAGCTGTACTGCATTGACCGGTACACTTGCCGGTTGTGTGGTTTAGGTTTAGAGAGTCTTAGTTTATAAATTTAAAACTTAGAGTGTCTAGTTTAGGTTAATTTAGGTAGTTTTTATTAAACCACTTTGAGCACATCAAAGTTTTTGGCGCCGTTGCCGGGGACTCTTAGGCGATTGCGTTTATTAGCTTCGATTACACTTATCTGCTATATCCGTGCTACTTGTTGTTTGTTTTGAGTCTGTCTTTTATTTTTATTATATAATTATATTTAATTTTTTTTTTTTTTGTATTTAATCATGTGTGAGATCTGTGGAGGACCTCATTTTACCGTGAAATGCCCAAATGCATCGAGGTATCCCCAGGTTACCGTGCGAATACGTATATCAGGCCATATTTCCTGCAGTATCACTGGACAGAGCTGAACACGAAAGAGGAATTTGATGAATGGCTTAGATCATACAGGGAAGAGCGAGATAGGGAACGTAAGGCCATAATCGAGCATCTAAATAGACCAAGTCCCATAGCTCTAAAGGTTCCTTGCTTTGATAAAAATGGGAACTTAGTTGGTCATCATGTTGGCTCTGGCCCGTTAATCCCACTTCCCCCAGGAACAAAGCCGCCTCCGGTGGAGATGGAAACAGTTTACCCGCACCCAGTTTGTAGAGCTCCCCCTGAGTCACGGTTAGAGCCAGAGACCATAATGGACATCTTAGTCCCACCTCTGGTGCAACAGGTTACTAAATATGATTTCGGGAGTGACTCTGATGAAGAGGAAACAGATAAGGAAGTAGTGATGGTTGAAGATGAGGTAAGTAATGAACCCTCATGGGAGGTAGAGTTTGGTGACGAGTTGGGTGATTTGCCGATTCCAGAAGTAGACAGAGATTTTGACCAGTGGGTGACCTCAACATCTTAGAGGCTTTATTGGAAGGGTACCCGACTGTGGAAATAAAAGAGTCACCAAAGGAAATTGAGGAAGAAGTGGTTGAAGAGGAAGAGCACCACTGCTGGCCGTGAAAACTTCAAAGGATAGAGTGTCACTGGATCAGCCAAAATCACGGGAGAAGGCGAAGAGGCACCTGGACGGCACAAGCTGAGGGTTAGGAGTTGCAGAGACAACAAGTCCCCGCATTACATGCTAAGAATCAGGTTTGGTCCAGGTAAATTTAAATATTGGTGGCCTGGCCCGTTTAAATTCGATAAAACATTTTTCAATTCCACTAGCATACGTTTGTTAATTAATAAGGACCGGGTGGAATTAAACGGGTTGGATCGGGTCCAGATAAAAGAGAAGCCCCTGATTAAGTTTAAGTGTAGGGAGGTTGTGTAGAGTTTGTATTAGTGGTGATTGGTCCGTCCTTTGGTAGTAGTTCATAGGTTTTTATCTTTATATTTTTATCTTTGTTTTTGTGTCTTTGAGTCTGTTTGCAGGTTTGCGTGTTTGCTTGGGTAGATGAAATTTCACTATGAGTGGATCCCATGTATTATCTTTATATATATATTTTATGAGTGGGAGTTTTGGTAAATGTTTGGGTAATAAAAGAGATTTTTTCTTAAAAAAAAATAATTATTAACTTTCTGTGAAAAAAGACTTTTCGCATACTGTGAGGAGTCTGGGCTGACCTGTTCGCCTCACGCGACCAGCAATTACCCCGGAAAGTTATATATATTTTTTTTTTGCTTGCAACGCGTGTTGTGATCACCAGTGTCCTTCACGTTGAGCGAGAGCCAGATTTTTTTTTTCTTTCTACCCATTTAGTTCTACCACCATTCACCGCCATTTTGCCAAGCAGGTACGTCTTCTTGTTTGTAGTTATATTATGAGTCTAAGTTAGTAGTTTGAGTCTTTTTATTTTTGTGTGGTTCGGTATTATGCTCGGGTTTTGTTTGTTTCATTTTGCACAGGTTTGGATTGCACCGCCCGTACTCAATCTCCATTCGGGTGATTCCAGAGCTGTTATTATTTATCAAGGCAAGCCCAGATTTTACCATTGTGTCAGAGCCGGTCGCGAAGGAAATGCTATACGATCGAGCTGGATTGGACTAGAGTGTTAGAGCTTACAAAGAAAAATTAACGAGCTAAGTCCTTTCCAATTTGCCCTTGTTTTTTTTATTTATCTATTTTTATAATTTTTTGTATTCGGAATTTATTTTTTGTTTTGAGTCGTTTTCTATTCCTACATTGAGGGCAATGTAGAATTTAAGTGTGGGGATGGGAAACTGTCGTTTAGTCTGTATATAGAGTCTTTTTGAGTGAAAAAAAAAATTAAAAATCCAAAAAAAAAAAAAACAAAAAAATTGAAAAAAAAAATGTCCCTGATTTTGAAGTTTGCATTACATAAAATATGGAAGATGATAGGTAAAGTTAGGTGTCCGGTTTTCAAAATAGTATGTATAATAAGAGATTAAAAATTGATTGAAAACGTGTTTGATTTGGGATATGTGGGTAGGCTCGGCCGGTAGATAGGTTTCCTTTGAAAAGTAATAAATTAATTATGTTAGGCTATTTTGTGGGTTCTCATCTAGGAGAAACGGGGAGACCGAAACCACCAAAAATAGTATAAGAAGCACCGTTATAAGTAGGAAACCGTTAGAATTTCTAATCTCTTAAAAAAAATTAGAAATCAAAGCAAAAATACTGAAGCTTAAGGTGCCTGGTCACTGGGATAGCGACTTGGATTGGCCACACCCTCTGAGTTAAGTATGCTGAGATGAAAAATTAGAAAAAAAAAATGCTGAAACTTAAGGTGCCTGACCACTGGGATAGCGACTTGGATTGGTCACACCCTCTGAGTTAAGTATGCCGAAAAAAAAGAAAAAAAAAAGTGATTTTAAATTCTCTTGGTTTTCTACATAAGACGGTTGGGAAATGGTTAATTGGTCGTTCCTTTAGCTTCATAAGCTTGAGGCGGGATTAGGAGGAACTGTGGCTTCCTTAGAGTGAGACCCTAGATGGACTAATCAACATGCACTTAACTTAAATAAAAGGGGGGCTTGGAAACCGGTTTGGGTTTAAGTGGATCAGTATACCTACAATCGCGGTCAACACGTTAGTAGATTTAAAACTAAGTAACCTATGTTTTGAAACCGGATGTAAGCCTGACTATGATTCCATAGCACAATTCTTTTTCAGGGACGAAAAAAAGATAAGTGTGGGGATATTTGATGTATTGTAAAATACATCTATTTCCAGTGTATTATTTGTACAGTTTTCGAGTCGTTTAGATAGTGTTTTTATTAGTTTTAGGCTTGTAGTTTTCTATTTTATTTATTTAGCGTCTATTAGATTTTTATTAGTTTTGAGTCAGTTTTAGTGCTTAACTATTATTTTATATTTTGGTAGGTGTTCGAATAGACGTTGGAGCATAAACGAGTAACTTTGGTCAAATTAAGAACACCCGAGTCAAGAGCACGGAGTTATAATAATAATAAGAATAATAATAATAATAATAATAATAATAATAATATAATAATAATAATAATAATAATAATAAAATAAAAAAAAGAAACGTGACTTTTCATGTCACAGCCCAAGCCCAACATTGTTTGAGGGCTCCAATTTACTTGGAGGGTTAATTTTCATGAGGCGGCAATTAATAAAGTGGAGGTGCCGCATATCATTATTGGGGGAGGAAAAAAGAATATAATTTTCGAAGGACACAACAGCCGAAGGGGATTATTTTCGTGGAGCAGAAGGGATCGTACATCAGCAGCACTAAAGGACAGGAAGGGATCGATTGGAGTGAAGATCAAGGTTGAAGTCTAGGTGCGAGCACGGGTCGGTTCTATTTCAATCCTTTATTGTTTATCTAAGTCAACCCATTGTGAACACCATGAATTCAATTTGCTTTTATTGTTTTGATTTTATCATGACTTTTAGAGGCTAGACTTTTTTTTACTATCTAGGCGAAGATGATTACGCTTGAATGATTTATTTTCTTTTGTTTTTGGAACTATTGGTTGTGGATGAATTTTAAAGTAGAGAACTCTTTATTTTCTGGTTTGATGTATATGCATATTTAGTTTTGTTTAATTAATTTTTATAAACTCCACTTGCGTTTTTGTGAATGTCTTTCATGTATGAATGCGGGTTAGGTTGCGGACTGGGTGTTAGCAACTAGTTTATGGTTAATTTCTGCAGGTTATCCATAGGAGTTGTAATTGTTAGTTAGATAATTCTAAGTGTTCTACCAATTCTCAATAGCTGTGAGGTGCGAGATTGTTGGTCTGTCTAGGGTGTTAAATTGCTAGATCTAGAGGCTTTGTGAGAAGATCTTCCTAGTTTCCCTAGCATTCCTTGTAGGCCAAGTTTTATCAGAAATATTGTAGTTACCCCTTGCACTTTCGGGTGTATTGTGACTTTCGCGCTGTGAGGTAGACTGTCTAGCGGGTACTTTAAGATTCGAGTAGGTAAGCCTGTGAGGGTAACCTCTCAACCGGTGGTTTAACAGCACAACAATATTCTAGGGTTTCCCTTGAGAAGGGTCGAGGGTGTCTAGTTTATTCTTGATGTTTAGTATTTTAAGATCCTGGTTCCACACCAGTTCCATAGCCGTTAGAAGATTTTCATTCATGTGTAGGATTCTAGCCTAGGTAGTGCCTTCCATCATCTGCTTCTAGTTACGGTTCCCAGTTTGTGTCTTTAGTTATTTTAGATTTATTTTATTTATTTACAATAGTTTGTTAGAAACCCCCCTTTAAGCAACTAAACATTATTAAGTCAGTATTTAGGATAAGTAGTCGAGTCTAGTTTACGTTTTCCATTAGAGTCTCGTGGGTTCGATACTCGGACTTACTTTAGCTGTACTGCATTGACCGGTACACTTGCCGGTTGTGTGGTTTAGGTTTAGAGAGTCTTAGTTTATAAATTTAAAACTTAGAGTGTCTAGTTTAGGTTAATTTAGGTAGTTTTTATTAAACCACTTTGAGCACATCAAAGTTTTTGGCGCCGTTGCCGGGGACTCTTAGGCGATTGCGTTTATTAGCTTCGATTACACTTATCTGCTATATCCGTGCTACTTGTTGTTTGTTTTGAGTCTGTCTTTTATTTTTATTATATAATTATATTTAATTTTTTTTTTTTTTGTATTTAATCATGTGTGAGATCTGTGGAGGACCTCATTTTACCGTGAAATGCCCAAATGCATCGAGGTATCCCCCAGGTTACCGTGCGAATACGTATATCAGGCCATATTTCCTGCAGTATCACTGGACAGAGCTGAACACGAAAGAGGAATTTGATGAATGGCTTAGATCATACAGGGAAGAGCGAGATAGGGAACGTAAGGCCATAATCGAGCATCTAAATAGACCAAGTCCCATAGCTCTAAAGGTTCCTTGCTTTGATAAAAATGGGAACTTAGTTGGTCATCATGTTGGCTCTGGCCCGTTAATCCCACTTCCCCCAGGAACAAAGCCGCCTCCGGTGGAGATGGAAACAGTTTACCCGCACCCAGTTTGTAGAGCTCCCCTGAGTCACGGTTAGAGCCAGAGACCATAATGGACATCTTAGTCCCACCTCTGGTGCAACAGGTTACTAAATATGATTTCGGGAGTGACTCTGATGAAGAGGAAACAGATAAGGAAGTAGTGATGGTTGAAGATGAGGTAAGTAATGAACCCTCATGGGAGGTAGAGTTTGGTGACGAGTTGGGTGATTTGCCGATTCCAGAAGTAGACAGAGATTTTGACCCAGTGGGTGACCTCAACATCTTAGAGGCTTTATTGGAAGGGTACCCGACTGTGGAAATAAAAGAGTCACCAAAGGAAATTGAGGAAGAAGTGGTTGAAGAGGAAGAGCACCACTGCTGGCCCGTGAAAACTTCAAAGGATAGAGTGTCACTGGATCAGCCAAAATCACGGGAGAAGGCGAAGAGGCACCTGGACCGGCACAAGCTGAGGGTTAGGAGTTGCAGAGACAACAAGTCCCCGCATTACATGCTAAGAATCAGGTTTGGTCCAGGTAAATTTAAATATTGGTGGCCTGGCCCGTTTAAATTCGATAAAACATTTTTCAATTCCACTAGCATACGTTTGTTAATTAATAAGGACCGGGTGGAATTAAACGGGTTGGATCGGGTCCAGATAAAAGAGAAGCCCCCTGATTAAGTTTAAGTGTAGGGAGGTTGTGTAGAGTTTGTATTAGTGGTGATTGGTCCGTCCTTTGGTAGTAGTTCATAGGTTTTTATCTTTATATTTTTATCTTTGTTTTTGTGTCTTTGAGTCTGTTTGCAGGTTTGCGTGTTTGCTTGGGTAGATGAAATTTCACTATGAGTGGATCCCATGTATTATCTTTATATATATATTTTATGAGTGGGAGTTTTGGTAAATGTTTGGGTAATAAAAGAGATTTTTTCTTAAAAAAAAATAATTATTAACTTTCTGTGAAAAAAGACTTTTCGCATACTGTGAGGAGTCTGGGCTGACCTGTTCGCCTCACGCGACCAGCAATTACCCCGGAAAGTTATATATATTTTTTTTTTGCTTGCAACGCGTGTTGTGATCACCAGTGTCCTTCACGTTGAGCGAGAGCCAGATTTTTTTTTTCTTTCTACCCATTTAGTTCTACCACCATTCACCGCCATTTTGCCAAGCAGGTACGTCTTCTTGTTTGTAGTTATATTATGAGTCTAAGTTAGTAGTTTGAGTCTTTTTATTTTTGTGTGGTTCGGTATTATGCTCGGGTTTTGTTTGTTTCATTTTGCACAGGTTTGGATTGCACCGCCCGTACTCAATCTCCATTCGGGTGATTCCAGAGCTGTTATTATTTATCAAGGCAAGCCCAGATTTTACCATTGTGTCAGAGCCGGTCGCGAAGGAAATGCTATACGATCGAGCTGGATTGGACTAGAGTGTTAGAGCTTACAAAGAAAAATTAACGAGCTAAGTCCTTTCCAATTTGCCCTTGTTTTTTTTATTTATCTATTTTTATAATTTTTTGTATTCGGAATTTATTTTTTGTTTTGAGTCGTTTTCTATTCCTACATTGAGGGCAATGTAGAATTTAAGTGTGGGGATGGGAAACTGTCGTTTAGTCTGTATATAGAGTCTTTTTGAGTGAAAAAAAAAATTAAAAATCCAAAAAAAAAAAAACAAAAAAATTGAAAAAAAAAATGTCCCTGATTTTGAAGTTTGCATTACATAAAATATGGAAGATGATAGGTAAAGTTAGGTGTCCGGTTTTCAAATAGTATGTATAATAAGAGATTAAAAATTGATTGAAAACGTGTTTGATTTGGGATATGTGGGTAGGCTCGGCCGGTAGATAGGTTTCCTTTGAAAAGTAATAAATTAATTATGTTAGGCTATTTTGTGGGTTCTCATCTAGGAGAAACGGGGAGACCGAAACCACCAAAAATAGTATAAGAAGCACCGTTATAAGTAGGAAACCGTTAGAATTTCTAATCTCTTAAAAAAAATTAGAAATCAAAGCAAAAATACTGAAGCTTAAGGTGCCTGGTCACTGGGATAGCGACTTGGATTGGCCACACCCTCTGAGTTAAGTATGCTGAGATGAAAAATTAGAAAAAAAAAATGCTGAAACTTAAGGTGCCTGACCACTGGGATAGCGACTTGGATTGGTCACACCCTCTGAGTTAAGTATGCCGAAAAAAAAGAAAAAAAAAGTGATTTTAAATTCTCTTGGTTTTCTACATAAGACGGTTGGGAAATGGTTAATTGGTCGTTCCTTTAGCTTCATAAGCTTGAGGCGGGATTAGGAGGAACTGTGGCTTCCTTAGAGTGAGACCCTAGATGGACTAATCAACATGCACTTAACTTAAATAAAAGGGGGGCTTGGAAACCGGTTTGGGTTTAAGTGGATCAGTATACCTACAATCGCGGTCAACACGTTAGTAGATTTAAAACTAAGTAACCTATGTTTTGAAACCGGATGTAAGCCTGACTATGATTCCATAGCACAATTCTTTTTCAGGGACGAAAAAAAGATAAGTGTGGGGATATTTGATGTATTGTAAAATACATCTATTTCCAGTGTATTATTTGTACAGTTTTCGAGTCGTTTAGATAGTGTTTTTATTAGTTTTAGGCTTGTAGTTTTCTATTTTATTTATTTAGCGTCTATTAGATTTTTATTAGTTTTGAGTCAGTTTTAGTGCTTAACTATTATTTTATATTTTGGTAGGTGTTCGAATAGACGTTGGAGCATAAACGAGTAACTTTGGTCAAATTAAGAACACCCGAGTCAAGAGCACGGAGTTATAATAATAATAAGAATAATAATAATAATAATAATAATAATAATAATAATAATAATAATAATAATAAAATAAAAAAAAGAAACGTGACTTTTCATGTCACAGCCCAAGCCCAACATTGTTTGAGGGCTCCAATTTACTTGGAGGGTTAATTTTCATGAGGCGGCAATTAATAAAGTGGAGGTGCCGCATATCATTATTGGGGGAGGAAAAAAGAATATAATTTTCGAAGGACACAACAGCCGAAGGGGATTATTTTCGTGGAGCAGAAGGGATCGTACATCAGCAGCACTAGAGGACAGGAAGGGATCGATTGGAGTGAAGATCAAGGTTGAAGTCTAGGTGCGAGCACGGGTCGGTTCTATTTCAATCCTTTATTGTTTATCTAAGTCAACCCATTGTGAACACCATGAATTCAATTTGCTTTTATTGTTTTGATTTTATCATGACTTTTAGAGGCTAGACTTTTTTTTACTATCTAGGCGAAGATGATTACGCTTGAATGATTTATTTTCTTTTGTTTTTGGAACTATTGGTTGTGGATGAATTTTAAAGTAGAGAACTCTTTATTTTCTGGTTTGATGTATATGCATATTTAGTTTTGTTTAATTAATTTTTATAAACTCCACTTGCGTTTTTGTGAATGTCTTTCATGTATGAATGCGGGTTAGGTTGCGGACTGGGTGTTAGCAACTAGTTTATGGTTAATTTCTGCAGGTTATCCATAGGAGTTGTAATTGTTAGTTAGATAATTCTAAGTGTTCTACCAATTCTCAATAGCTGTGAGGTGCGAGATTGTTGGTCTGTCTAGGGTGTTAAATTGCTAGATCTAGAGGCTTTGTGAGAAGATCTTCCTAGTTTCCCTAGCATTCCTTGTAGGCCAAGTTTTATCAGAAATATTGTAGTTACCCTTGCACTTTCGGGTGTATTGTGACTTTCGCGCTGTGAGGTAGACTGTCTAGCGGGTACTTTAAGATTCGAGTAGGTAAGCCTGTGAGGGTAACCTCTCAACCGGTGGTTTAACAGCACAACAATATTCTAGGGTTTCCCCTTGAGAAGGGTCGAGGGTGTCTAGTTTATTCTTGATGTTTAGTATTTTAAGATCCTGGTTCCACACCAGTTCCATAGCCGTTAGAAGATTTTCATTCATGTGTAGGATTCTAGCCTAGGTAGTGCCTTCCCATCATCTGCTTCTAGTTACGGTTCCCAGTTTGTGTCTTTAGTTATTTTAGATTTATTTTATTTATTTACAATAGTTTGTTAGAAACCCCCCTTTAAGCAACTAAACATTATTAAGTCAGTATTTAGGATAAGTAGTCGAGTCTAGTTTACGTTTTCCATTAGAGTCTCGTGGGTTCGATACTCGGACTTACTTTAGCTGTACTGCATTGACCGGTACACTTGCCGGTTGTGTGGTTTAGGTTTAGAGAGTCTTAGTTTATAAATTTAAAACTTAGAGTGTCTAGTTTAGGTTAATTTAGGTAGTTTTTATTAAACCACTTTGAGCACATCAAGGGGTAGTACGTATCAGAAACAACGGTAGAAGAAGGTCGGATGCAGGTCCTACGATTAAGACTGTGGTGTTTAATGGTGGTGTGTGGTAATTGTGGTTTTAGTGATGGGTGGTGACGCAGGCGGTGGTTTCCTGGTCACTGAATGATGTTGAGGTAGTTAGCGGTTCAATTGGTGACAGTCGGGGTGGTGTGCGGAGACGTTATGATGGTGGATCTTTGGTGGCGATTGTGATGGTTGTTGATTAACTATTGTAAAAGGGTCATGGGTCAAGTGGGGCTGCTGGTGGTGATGGTGTAGGGATGGTGATGAGATGGTGATAGTTGGGTGATGAGTTAAGGTTGGTGTTAGTTTGTCTTCACCTTTCTTTTTACATTTTTATTTCCTTATTATCCTTTTATTTAATCAAACTAAATAATTCTTTTATGGAATTTAAATGTATGCAGACCATCAAACTTTTATATGTGGGCAAAGTTGTATGGGTAGCACGGTTCCTGTGGACCTGTACTCTTGGGTGGACACTACGACATGAGGTTATTGGTATGTGAAATCCCTAAAGGCTAAAACTATGGCTTATGGTAACGAAGACATAGGCGACGTTGGTACATGCCGATCTCTAACATGCAGTGGCTTTGTTGGGTGGTGGGTGGTGATAAATGTAGTGATATTGCGATAATACCTTAGTCACCGGCTTCGCCGGTTACGCCGTCATCAAAAATTCACATGGCACAGACAAGAGTATTGCCTTTAAGGTATGCTTTTTACTCCAATTTTGTGATTCTTTTACAGCATAACACATTGTGATTCCCTGGTTTATGCTATTCCCTTTTTCTTCACCTTCACACTTGATAATCAGGTGTAAACTGTAAAGGAAGTCGGATATGAGGGCAGGAAAGGTGGTGGTGAAAGTCAAAATAAAAGTGACAGCATAAATGTAAGTGGCATACCAAACATGAGTGGTGGTGGTGGTATGGGTCATGGACTTCTAAGTGGTGTAGGACCTTAAAGGTTTCAACCCAAGATGAACTAACAACGACAAACGACAATGAAAGGTTTCAGCCTATGATGTATGTGTGGCCACTGCCCGATGTCAACTATATGTTCTGTAGAATTATTCTAAAACAAAATAAAAATGTCGTTTAACTGTTAGTGATTGTTTTTTGTACATTGATTTTCTTCCCGGTGATTGGTTTCCGTACACGGTTTTCCCGCCGCAACGCGCGGGAGGGTAAAAATCTAGTTATTATTAAAAAGTAAACGGTTAAAAAAAAATCTAACTTAGCCTTGGCTATATTCTTTAAAACTAGTCATTAATTTAATTAAAAAAAACTTAAATCGGTGATAGCTTAGCAATAAAGAATCCGCATTTTGTACAAATGGAACATTATACTGGAATATTCCAAGTTGACGGTGGAGAGTTGCTCATACCTTTTAGAATGCCCTTTCTTTATGCCGTGATTTTATTAATACATATATATTGTAAGATCATGACTTTTATATTTTGCAACTTTTGGAAAAAACATTTTAAGAACAGAAAGAAACGAAAACACATAATTAAAAATGTAATATATTTTTAAATTTTATTGTTTTATATAAGGTATTACATACGACTTTAGATATAAGTATTGAAATGAATAATAACAGCAAAATTATATCTCTAACATCTCACCCTTGTATTTTTTCCGGAAAAAAAAAAACATCTCAACCTTTGCCAATCAATGTTGCTCATTCTTTTGGTGGGTGTTTGAGATTAAGGTGGAAAATTGTTTATTAATTTACTGATCTTTTAAAAATCCTTACAGAGTTATAGATTGATCTCACTAACTCACTTATTCATGTATGATTATAAAGTTTTGCTATGATCCACATCAATGCTTCCAAAACTCATTGTAACTTATTACATAGTAGGGGTGCGCAAATCATGATTCGGTTCAGTTGTTGCCCTTAATTAACTAACCCATGTTTGAACTAAAATCTGAACAAAAGTTTTTTAATTACCAAACATGCCAATTTTACAAAGTGAGTAGATTATTGGATCAAAGGCCATTCGTAACAATACTAACAATTAGTCTCGGTCACTAGCGAATCTATGAATTATTTTCAGGTGGTTCCTTTTATTGATTCTTAGTTCTTACTGTTTTTCACTAATTTTCATTTTTTCCACTAATCTTTTTCAAACCGAGGGGTTCATGGGAAACCGGGACCCCACATATCTGTCACTGATCTCGGTGTCATTTTTCGTATGTTCAAGTGTTGAGTTTCTTGTGTCATCGTAAATTCATTAAATTCAACTTCTATTATTTATGGTTCAATATATTTGGCTTTCTGTTGCATACTTAATTGACTAGAGTTAAAATTAGTTGGTCATCTAAAACTGTAAGCCAAATGCTAACCTAAAATTATAGGTTAGAAATAGAGGAAACGAGTAAATGGTTTAATAATCACCAAAAAAACTAAAAGTACATTTTAGAAATGAATAACCACATTGTAAACTCATGAAGATTAAAGTTAAACACATGAATACCGAGCTAACGGTACGATTAATCAAAGAATCGTACATAAAACCGTCCGTTAATATCGTTTCATTTGTTTCGATGATAGTTCAGTTAAGGTTTGCTCACCCCTATCACGATTGGTGTGAAATTTATCTGCCAATAAAACATTTAAGAGTATATATTTAATCTTAGTGATGAGATGGGTGCTATATTGATACCGTGTCGGCACCGAAAAATTAAATAAAAGTGAATACCGAATACCATAGTTAATATTATACCAGTATTGGTACCAGGTGTTAGGTACTTAACCGGTTTGGTATCACTTTGTTGTTTAATTAAGATAAAAAATAGGGCTAAGCTATCTACCGAAGCTATGGGTCTCAACCCTGGTGCTTTTTTTAAAACAATATATTATCGTCAATGTTGATAATATTATTAATTATGAAAATAAAGCGATTTTTAAATATGGAAATAATGATTTTTAATGGCATTTAAATTTATAGAAAAGAATTCGTCACATTCCAAATCGGTACTAAATACCAAAATACAATTTTTTTTACCAGTATTGATACCGCTTCTACTGAATACTGAAATCCAAAATTCCTAATGCTGATGCTGGAACTGGTTAAGGACATAGTACGATAAGATTAAATTTCCATCATTGCTTACTTTTACATGTTAATTTTGTAAAATTTCTATATACAAAATAAATTTCACTTGAACAAGCATTTACTTATACAAAAATAATAATAATAACTTCAAATAAAAAGATTAAAAAAAATGTAAAGTCAAACAAATAAGAAAAAAGAGTGAGAGGTTAAGAAAACAAAAACAAGCCAGTTGGTGGCCCAATAGTAGAAGCAAAGCTTCTAGGAACACCTAATGGGAAGGTCATGGGTTCAAGTCCCACAAGGAGAAGAAATTTGCCGTTCAAAAAAAAACAAAAACAAAGACGATAGATAAAGTAAACCATTTGTACATATGAGAGACCATTGGTCCTGCGTAACATCTAAGCATAACTCTCTCTATCCAGTCATCCTTATTACAAAACCACTTGCTAAAAAAATAAAGCTAGAAATACCCATATTTAACAACAACTTACCTATCACATTCACATTTCCCTTAATCCATTCACTCTCTCTCTCTCTCTAGAATCTAGAGAGAGAAAATGTCGATGGTGCCTGGAAAGTGCTCGGAAGATGCTCCTAACGGCGGTAAAGGTATCATGTTATTCGGAGTTAGATTAATGGAAGGCGGTGGTGATCAAGGATCGTCGTCGTTTAGAAAGAGTGTTAGCATGAATAATTTAGCACAGTTTGATGAACAGCCTCAGGAATTGAACGTCGATGCTGCTGGATACGCCTCAGACGACGTCGTTCATCCTTCTGCTCGTAGTCGAGAGCGTAAGCGAGGTAGGTTTTTTTTTATTTTTTTATTTATACTTTTATTCAATTCATTCGCTATTGAATACTGCAATCATTAACATCAATTTTGTTCTATGATTTAGAAGTTTCAATTAACTTTTTTTTATTTTTTATTTTGTGATTTAGTAATATGTAATCACTTATGAGGTTTGAATTGATTTTGAGTTGAATAGGTGTACCATGGACGGAGGAAGAACACCGGCTGTTTCTAGTGGGATTACAGAAGGTAGGGAAAGGAGATTGGAGAGGAATTTCTAGAAACTTCGTCAAAACACGAACACCGACTCAGGTTGCCAGTCATGCCCAGAAGTACTTTCTCCGACGAACCAATCACAATAGGCGTCGCCGGAGATCTAGCCTTTTCGACATTACCACTGACACGGTACCGTTTTGCATCTCATTATTATTATTATTATTATTATTATTATTATTATTATTATTATTATTATTATCCTAGGGAAGGGTTGAACCCTTGAGAACGCTAAATATTGTGAGAACCGTCAGAACAAATAAAAAAATAAATCAAAATCAATTTTTTTAATACAAACCTTATTATAACCAAACTACAACATTAATAAATGAATTTTCTTTCCAAATAATTCATCTTTTCTTTGCAAAATCACTTTCAAATTAAGTTTTTACACGTGTAAATGAAACAGTTTACATATGTATAAACAGTATATTTACACATATGTAAAAACAATTTATTTCGTATACGTTTGAATGTTTATGCGTAAATTATGTTTTTAAGATTGTATTTTAGTAATAAAGATAAGTGTAAAAAGAAATTTTGAATTTGAATGGTTTTAGATGATGTTCTCGCGAATCGCACGAAATATATGTGTTATCAAAATAACTTTCCCCTATTATCCTATTCATTGATCTTTTCTGGATGGCTAAAGTAACTCGTTTAGTCTAATATTTCTTAAATTATACACCCTTACTCAGATTTGAACCTAGGTTTAGGGCTGGCAATTCAGACATGAACACGATAAATTGACACGAACCTACACGATTTTTAACAGGTTTCGTTTACTATAACAGGTCGACACGTTAAGACTTGTTTATTTTCATGTCGTGTTCGTGTTTATTTGTTTCGTGTTCGTGTCTTAACAGGTCTTATTATGTTTCTTATCATGTCTTGTCGTGTCTTATCGTTTTAACCTGTTTTACTAGGTGTTCCTTATCGTGTTAACCTATTAAACACAGGTTCGTGTTTGAAAAAAAAATAACACAGCTAAATTTTGTGTCGTGTTCGTGTTTATAGGTTTCATATTCGTATCTTAATAGGTTCGTGTAACATGTTATACTAGCCCTATCTAAGTTTTTCTTTTCTATTAAGTGGGCTAGCACTATATTAAACTCAGGTTCATTGATTTATATTGTTCAACTTTTTTATGTATATAATAATATACGATCTTACCTATCAAATGCCAGGAATAATATTATATAGTTTATGTTTAAGACAATTGCTTTAGAGTTACGCAACCAACTGAACCAATACGTATTGTATTGTATGATACAAGTGTTTAAATACATGTGATGATGTACCTATAATACTATAGGGTTAGGATCAAATACACAAGACACTTTTTCTAAGAAGGGTGAGAAGGATTGTGATCCATTGATCATATATTTGAAGGGTTGAGATTAGTTTGTTTGAAAAAAATAAATAATAAATTAGAGAAAGGGCATAAAAGGAAAACCACATTTGTTGACTTTCTCTCTCCACATGCAATGCACATGTCAATTCCCCCATCATTTTAAAACGTCTATAACTTTTTCATACGACATTTTTTTTTCAAAAAAATTTCACCATATTAACGAGCGTTTTTTTATCTTTAATATGAGTACCACATTGCTACATTAAAATTGAAAAAAAAAATCGTGCTAAATGGGTTTTTTTTCTCCGTTGTGTCTTCTGCACGTTCATTGTGTTATAGTATGCATGTGTGCTTTATAAATATGTTATTTATGTTTTTTTAGTCTACACATGATTTAACTTTGTCCATTGTGTTTTTAGTATGCTTTTAATTGTGTTTTACGCAAATGAGTTTTGTATTTAGGCGTACATTGTGTTTTATTATGTTGTTCATTGTGTTTAAGTCTATTATTCATTGTGTTTTAGTATTCTGTTCATTGTGTCTTTTATATGTCGTCAATTGTGTTTTATTAGACTGTTCATTGTGTTTTTATACCATATTGTTCATTGCATATTTAATTGGTACTCATTGTGTTTTATGTTATCTCCATTGTGTCTTACGCAACTGGGTTTTCAACTTTTTTCCAAAAGTATTCATTGTGTTTTAATCTTCTATTCATTGTGTCTTTATTATGTCGTCCATTGTGTTTTACATAATTGGGTTTTTAACTTTTTTTTTTCAAAAGTATTCATTGTTTTTTAGTCTTTTGTTCATTGTGTCTTTCGTATGTCATCCACTGTGTCTTACGTAACTGGGTTTTCAACTTTTTTTTTCAAAAGTATTCATTGTGTTTTTGTATTCTATTCATTGTGTCTTAGTATGTCGTCCATTGTGTTTTACTAGACTCTTGATTATGTTTTATACCCTATATTTAATTGGTGTTCATTGTGTTTTACATTCCATTGTGTCTTATGCAAGTGGGTTTTGAATTTTTTTTTTCAAAAGTATAACAATATGGTACTCATATTAAAGATAAAACGACGCTCAATTTTATGGTATAATTTTTTTAAAAAAACGGATGACGTATAAAAAAGTTACGGGCATTTAAAAATGAAGGTGGAAATGGCATGTGACTTGCATGTGCATATGTTTTTGACAAAAATTACCCCTCCCACTTGTTAATCCTTTGGACACATGTCATTTTCTAGTGGCTTCTCACCCTTCTCATTTTTTGTAGCTTTGTAGAATAACCCAACCCTAATACTATATATATATTGTATTTTATGATACAAGTTTAAATACATGTGATGATGTGAGACAAAGACGAGACAAAATGGTACTATAGATTCCCCGTAAAACATAAAACCGGCATTTTTGCTACTTGTAAATTACCTTATCAATTAAATAATATATAGGAAATCACATCTTTGTACATTTGTTTATTAGTAAAACTTTTCGTACAAAAAATAAGTTATCTCATAGTATTATAGAATCATTTGTTCTACATATTAAACTTAGCACATGGTGTCAACTATTAGCTATAACTATATGTATATCATAATGTCTATGTCAACATCTTTTTTTATCTTAGATATTAAAATACTTGGAACCGTGAAAGAAATCGCTAACGACCAAGGGTTATTGTCTGTATGTTATT
>JAUTDX010006798.1:0-29255 GCA_030844895.1 Ambrosia x helenae | reverse complement strand
TGGTAGCAGCACAGAAGAGGCAAATCTGAAGAACCTGTGGAAGACTTGGATGAGTGGTTGGCCAAGAAAGTGCTAAGACAATAGCAGAATACCAGAAAAAGTTAATAGCAAAAAGCCAGGTTGGAGTCACGGAAAAGCCTTAAGTTTTGACACTCAAGAAGACTCCCAGGACAACGAGCAGCCTATTGTTCGTCCTGTAGCCAAAACTCGTCAGGCGGTACGTGGTGGAGAACGTGGTAGGAATACTCACGTTCAGGACCACGTCACCCTGAACGGGGAACCCGACGGCTATGAGTCAGAAAACGAAATCAATTCTGATCCAACTTGGAAACCACGTTCTAAAATCTGTAGCCAGCAACCAGGCGCACCAGATGATGACCTTAATAAACCATATCGCCCAAAATCATTTGCGGAAAGATCCAAGTTCTGTGCACGAATCGCGCTAGCACCTATGCCAGTTGAGTGCAAACTCCAAACACAATTGGAAAGTACGACGGTTTACGCGATCCAGATGATCATTTGCATGCATTCGACTGTGCGGGCAATTCCAAGCCGTGGCCGGTTCAAGCTTTGGTGCCACCTGTTTGTCCAAACCCTCACGGGAGCGGCAAGGGTCTGGTATGAAAGGTTTACCGGTGGGAAGTCTAGTAGACTTTGACGATCTGATAAAAAAAGTTCAAGAACCACTTCTCCATCTCCGGAAGCACAAAAAAGGCAAAGCTCAAATTTTGCTATGCACCCGGAAAGAGAATGAAAGCCTAGAAGATTATATCATTCGTATAACAAAGAAAGCCCTTCAACTGGGATGCGGAAGAAGAGCTTACAGAGCTGCATTCATTCATGGAGTGCGGAATGATGACCTCATGAGATGCCTAACCGGAAAAGAAGGCGGCTGCCTGAAGCTTGGACGAACTCATAGAAGCTTGCAAAAGGTGTATGCATCATCAGGAGCCTCGTTTACGCGTTCAAAGAATTTCCATCACAACGGAACCAAGGTGCAAACACGCTGACAAAGGGAAAGGAAAACAGTCCGTATGGTCCAGAATTTCGTGGTACAGCGGATGAAGGAAAATACTCCTCAGGGTAAGATGCGCGGAACTATCTAAATAACAAGCCTCCGCGTGATTCGAGACCATAGAGTAAGAAAATTATGATTGGACTCC
The DNA here is from genome assembly GCA_030844895.1 of Ambrosia x helenae. NCBI lineage: Eukaryota > Viridiplantae > Streptophyta > Magnoliopsida > Asterales > Asteraceae > Ambrosia > Ambrosia x helenae. The sequence continues at coordinate 28,092 of JAUTDX010006798.1, read as the reverse complement.
ACTGTCCAAGACACCATCGGAGGTCTTGAAGACCGAACAAGTCCATTTTCCAAAGCCCAGGGAGTTAAAGCAGGACAGAAGAAATGTTGACACAACAAAATATTTGAGTACCATGAAGATTATGGCCATCTAACGGATACTGTTATAGCCTGAAGATGGAAATCGAGAATGCAATTAAGTCGGGTCAGGTGGTATCTCATTTAGTGAAAAATATGAGAAAAAGCCGAGAGACCCACAAGGAGAGAGGGTGATCTAATCATAAAAAGATCAAAAATATCAATGCGCATCTCGTGCAGCGCTCGTATCGTCATCACTGTTACATGACTCACAACAGGAATCAACGGAAGAGATCTTTATTCTGTCGCTCAAGATGATTCCTGGAAAGAAGCACCTGTCATCATGCCGCGTGTTAAAGGAGGGGCACCTCCACAACAGCCGATGTATAAGGGGCAGGATCCTCCACAATAGGCTGATCATAACAGGAGTCATAGGACATTACCGCACAAGATTCCTATGTTCCTTGATAATGGAAGCAGTACAGATTATTATGTATCAACAGTGTTTCGATCAGCTAGATGCTGTGGATAAAGCAAAGCTCATCCCAGTCACAGAGCCGATATCGGGATTCATCCACGAGGTAATCATCCCCCCTGGGCATGCTCACACTCCCCGTCACGTGGACAGATGGACAACTCTCACGAACGGAGATTTGTGATTTCATGGTCCTACCAGTGAACTCATCGCATGATGTCCTCATTGGAAGGGAAGGATTAGCTAAGTTTAACTGCAACGCGTCAACACCGCACCAGATGGTTGGTCTTCCCAACGCACGGAGGTGTGGCCTTCATACGCGAGAAACAAAAATTGCCACGCAACTGATGCATTCAAACCCACCAAGATAATGAAACCAGCAAACCGCACTGATCCCGAAAAATGGGTCATTAACCCTAAATTCCCGGATCAGACGGTTGTCATAGGCCCAGTAATTCCCGACACCATTCGTGCGCATTTGAAACAGCTATTGACTAAAAATATGGATGTATTCTCTTTTCAACCGCAGACATGGTTGGTGTCCCGCGCCACATTGCGGAACACAAGCTCAACGTTTACAAATCCGTTGAACCAATCATCCAAAAGAAGCGCAGCATGGGCCCGGAGGGAAACAAAGGCCATGAACGAACAAGTAGCTGAACTATTGGCGCGGGGTATTTGCGCAAAACAAGGTACCAAACTTGGGTTGCTAAACCAGTCATGGTAGGAAAGTCCAATGGGGGTTGGCGGATGTGCGTGGATTACAAAGATATAAACAAGGGCCTGTCCGAAAAAGACTGTTATCCGCTGCCTGAGATGACTTGAAGGTTGACTCTTTGGCACCGTTCAGATTCAAGTGTTTCTTGATGCTTATAAGGGTTATCATCAAATTCAAATGGCGGAAAGAGGATTGAAGACAAGACATCTTTTCGTACGAACACAGGCACTTATTGCTATACAAAAATGCCATTTGGACTAAAGAACGCAGGAGCCACATATCAACGTTGATGGACACAGTGTTCAGTAAACAAATGAGGTCAATCTTGAGGTCTACGTGGATGACTTGGTCATCAAAAAGCACGGAAGAGGACTAAATGCTCTTGGATATCCAAAAAACTTTCGATCAGCTTCGCACAGTTCGAATGAAGCTTAACCCAAGTAAATGCTCCTTTGGAATGGGAAGAGGGCCAAATTCATGGGATGAAAGTGATAGTAAACCAAGGATGGTTTTCGCGCAAATCCCGATAAAGTACAAGCAATCGAGCGCGCATGCCATCCCCATCTTCCGTGCGGGAAGTTCAAAACACTTAATGGGACGTTTAGTAGCTTTAAACCGCTTCCTCTCAAACTATGCGTCCAAGTCATTCCCTTTTGTAAACACACTGAAAAATTGCCTCAATTAGTCAAATTTCAGATGGACGGAAGAGGCGGAGGCTGCCTTCAAAGAAATGAATGAATGCTTGAGCAACTTGCCTACGCTCTCGGCGCCATTCCAAAAAGGCCACTGACATGTACTTGTCGTAGTAACTAAAAAAGCTATCGGTGCTGTTCTCATGGTTGATGACGGAAGGGCGTACAGACTCCAGTTTATTACGTCAGTCGAACTTGCTTGATGCGGAGACTTGTTATTCCACAATGAAAAAACTGGGTGTTAGCATTGGTACATGCGTCAAGAATGGTAGACTGCGGAGATACTTCCAAGGACATCCCATCCATAAATGTCCTCACGGACTTCCGCATCAACGATATCCTGCGCAAACCAGAACTATCAGGGGCGCCTGGCCAAATGGCCATTGAATTAGGAGAGCATACGATCGAAGTATAAATCAAGGCCATCTTTCAAAGGGCAGATACTCGCAGACTTCTTGCTGCAGAGGTCCCTTCTGAGAACATAACTGAATGTCAGCAAGCACATGTTATTACTCCCACTCCTGAAACAACGGAGAAATGGGAAACTATATACAGACGGGGCATGCAATGATGATGGCGCTGGAGCAGGTTTGCGTTTGATCACACCGGACAGAAGGATTTTACGTATGCAATTCGTCTTGATTTCCCCACAACGAATAACGAGGCGGAATATGAAGCATTGTTAGCAGGACTGCGCATCGCGAAGAAAATGGGCGTACAACACCTAGAAGCTCACGTCGATTCTCAACTGGTGGCCAACCACATCGAGGCTCATACGAGGCGCGCGAGGCATCTATGATCCTGTACTTGGAACAGGCTAAGACTCTCATGCGCGAGTTCGACTTACTGTAAGGTAAACCACATTAAGCGAAGCCAGAAACAAGCCGGGAGATGCGCTAAGCAAGATGGCATCAACAGTTTTCGATCATTTGGCAAAAGACGTACGTGTGGAGGTATTGGATCACCCATCAGTGCCTCAGAAACAGGTAAATATCGTTCAGACCGGCAAGGCATCTTGGATAACCCCCATCAGAGCTTACCTCTGCATGGGACACTTCGGATAACAAGGCAGAAGCCCGCAAGCTCCAAAAAAAAGCATTGCACTACCAAGTCATTGACGGAGTATTGTATCGGCGCTCATACCTAGGGCCATTGCTACGATGCGTCGATTCCGCAGAGGCAACTTATCTCATCCAAGACATACATGAAGGGTCATGCGGACTACACGTGGCCCAAGGATGGTTGTCGCCAAGTTAATGAATGCAGGGTACTACTGGCCTGGAATGCACATGGACGCCGTGACGGAGTTGCGCAAATGCAAGTCTGTCAGCGCCATGCGCCAGGAACTTTGCGGACCAAAGAATAACTTGATACCCGTCACTGCGGCATGGCCATTCCAAAAATGGGCCATCGACCTTGTGGGTCCTTTCCCCATAGCTCCCGGGAATGTAAAATACTTGGTAGTAGCAATTGACTACTTCACCAAGTGGGTAGAAGCAAAAACTCTTGCCTCCATCGACGGGCGAAGCATTAAAAAGTTCACATGGGAATTCATCATCTGTCGCTTCGGCTTACCAATGGAAATTGTAAGTGATAACGGCACGCAGTTTGCGGATCAACACTTACAGGGAATGGTTATCTTCCATGAATGTTAAGCAGATATTTACCTCCGTAGCGCATCCGCAGGGTAACGGACAGGTTGAGCGCGCAAACAGAAGCATCGTAGAAGGCATAAAAGCCAGGCTCGGTACAAAGCGCACTGGTTGGGTGGATGAACTCCCCACGTCCTATGGGCTCACCGTACGCTGTCCAAGACAAGCAACGGAGAAAAAACACCGTTCAGTCTCACATACGGGAAAGAAGCCGTCATACCCGCGGAAATGCATTGCCCATCACCAAGGATTCTGTTAGCAAATCCACAAGGCAATGACACGGAGTTAAAGCTAAACCTAGACCTGTTGGAAGAGCGCAGGGACATGGCCTCCATCAAATAAGCTAACTACAAACGACAGCTAGAAAAGTATTACAACACCAAGGTCAAAGCGGAAGCTTTCCGTGTCGGGGATTATGTTTTTCGCAATAATGAAGCATCCAATGCGGAAAAACCAGGCAAACTTGCGCCAAATTGGGAAGGCCCATACAAGGTGCAAGAGGTATTGGGAAAGGTTGCTTATGCTCTGGAACGCTTAGATGGTACCCAATCCCACGCACATGGAACGCAGCCCAACTGCGCATTTGTTACCTGTAAGGTTTTATTTCATGCTTGTAATAAACAGCCTATGGCTACGTTCATTTCTGATTCAATAAAGTGGATTTCCATTTTCTATTATATTCATTACGGACTACATACAACGACGATTATGTTCAATAATCATTACATTTAACGAGAAGCATAAACTAGATTACAACGAAAATCCTGCTACTACAAAATATGCCACTAATAAAAAACGGATGGCATACATAAGCAGTATAATATAAGCATCATATGATTACACTGCAAACAGCAAGCAGTCAAAAATCCAAGGTTACTACCTACATGCACCTACATTACTACTAAGATGCATGCTGCCAACCAGTAGGTGTTCGGCGAAGCCTGAGTTTAGGGGTTCTTGGATAATCACCAAGCTCTTCCAGCTTCTTCATCTTCAAAGGAGTTACATCAGAAGAACCCTGCCCTTTTGGCTCATCCACTTGATGATCCTCGGTCAATAACAAGTAGCCACAATACGTGGCTAACTCATGCAAAGCAGTGGGAGGCACCTTCATAACAGGAGGATGATCAGCTAGCATCATCATCCCTTGAAGGGCCTCTGTCTCCGTCTTGGTCATCTTCAGTGGAGAAGCCATGAGGATGAAAGAAAAGAAAGAGAAGGAAGACTAGGAAGAATTAAGTTTGATAATTAAAAATTAGCCTTTATAGAAAAGAGGAGACAACCCATTAATTACCATTAATGGTAAATACTCAAGTGGGATTACCAGCGGTCACGTCAGTCACTTGGAACGCCGTCAAACCTGTCAAAGGAAGTATCATGACTGACACAGGTGGCAACTTTTTCAATGCTGACGTCAGATCATCATTACCTGGGTGCACGCATCACTAAAAATATACGCTACGGAATACGAAAAGTTAGAATTCAAAAGGTCAAACATTGTTCAGACAGGATTACAGGAATGCAAATAAAAGATGACGCTAACAACAATCATTCATAGTCAATGATATCCAAATAAGTGTCATCTAAAAGTTCCTCGTTCAACGCGCAATACCCGCGGGCGCAGTGGAAGACGCACCCTCTCCTCGCGCGGCAGCAGCCTTCCGCTCCTCTTCCTCTCTCCGCTCTTTTTCCTCTAACTCCGCACCAAGGCGGTCCGACTCTTCAAAATACTCTCACAGCTTGCCAATAGGGTCATCAGTCATCAAGCACTGGTCAACCACATCAAACACATCAAATGTAAGAGTCTCAAACTCTTCTTGTGCAGCGGTGACCTCCTCCTCATACGGTTTCGCGTGGTATTCACTATCTTCAAGCTTCAATCCCGCAGAGTGGTGCTGAAAGCCCTCAGCAAATCCCAGTTGCAAAACCACGCTTCATGGACGCTGTTCTGATCTTAGCAACGGTGTCCCCAAAGTTGGGCTCATTCCACACCCGCTTGAAGATCTGCCACACACAGCGCAGGTCAAGACAACGAAAAAGCCCTAAAACTAAAGAAAAACAAGATAAGTAAATACTAACCCCATGAATCCCATGGCGCATCATCCACGTCAACCGTTTCACGAGCAACGTGGGCAGTCTGCGGAAGCTTCCTTCAGCTCATTCTGTGTTCGTTGGAGATTACTTTCTAGCTGAATGCGGGAAGAATCCAATAAAGCCTTCTCCTCGCCAAGCTGGTTCTTCTCACAACAAGAATGTTGACCTGTGTCTCCAACTCAGACATTCGCGTTGTGGCTACCATGAGTGCTTCATGTTGTTCTTTCAGTTTGATGATAGTCTCGATAGCTCAACCTGCTTGTCATCACATGCTTTTTGCTTCTCTTCAGCTTCACGGGCCATACGGGCAACGTCATTCTTGAGCTTCTCAATGGTGTTGCGCCCACGCTCGAGATCCAGATTGGTCCGCTCACAAGACTCCTTCCAGAGTTCAGCGGCCTCTGCCTTCTCAGACTTCATCCTCTTTATCTCACTCTCCGCATCGCGGAGTTGACTCTTCACCTGGTCAAGTTCAGCTCGGGCATCAACACGGGAGCGCGCTGGAACTCCTCCTCCCTCTTCCGCTGTGTTTCTTCAGAACTTTTCAATGCCTGCCACGCACGTTGGAACTCTTCTTCCCGGCGCATCAACGACCCAAATCCGCTGAAGTACAGCGCCAAATTCATACTCATATCAGAAAAGAGTGACCTCCGATCGACGCTATCCTGATAATCGCGCTCACTAGGAGGAACGGAATAAGCTATAAAATCTTCAGCATGCAAGGGATTGGTGAAGCGTGTCGTCTGCCTCACATCCCACCGGGGTTGGTACGGCTTATGCGGATCATAGTCAGGAGGGGCAACTCTCCCTCTGGTTCCACCAGACTTTCCAGACCCGCGAGACGACCCAGTTGCAGTCTTATTTGGTGTAGACGAGGACAACACTCCTTTCTTGGCCTTCTCCACAATATTTTCAGTCAACCCAAGTGGAGAGACCCAGATGTCTGCACCAAGGCACTTTCCTTTTCCATAACCAGTGGGTCTGTCACTATGCCTGGTGCATCCGCATGCACCCGGAGGCAGAGGAATCATCTACCTTCTTTTTTCCTTCAGACTTGCCCGCATCCTGAGACGGTAGCACATCATCCACGGGCAAGGGAGACCGGTTCTCCACAAACATGTTCTTCTACAAGGGGATCCGAAGGTCGGATGTCAACATTGACTTCACCAACCGGCAGAGTCTCCACAGCTTTTGTCGTCACTACCGCAGTCTTCGGAGGCAAAGTCTTTGAGGACGACAAAACAGCTGCAAACAAAAGAGGCCTAAGAGTTACGTTCACAATACGTCTACCAAACATAATGGTCACACTACGAAATGAGATACTCACCGGTAGTCTGCTTCACAGACTTCACAAAGATAGGCTTGCGCTTGGGCGGAGGCCTAACAGTAAGCTTAACGTTCGAGCCTGTTGGCACACCCGAGGATGTGGCCGCAGTGCTTGACGTAGCCCCTTTCAATGACTCAGAGATAGGTTTTGGGACCTGCATTTTGGTCCGCGCAAACTCGTCTAGACGCTGTTGAAACAGCTCCGTGGACACTTCATCAGTGTTCAACGCGGGTGTCGGCTGTCGAGAGCGCTTACGCAAAGCCCCCATCATCAGACTCTGTTGCTTCATCATCCTCGTCTGGTGGGGCGGAAGACGACTCTACCTTCTTGCTCTTCTTTGATTGTTTCCTCTTTCGCTTGGGTCCAGCACCTGCAACCAACAAGACAGAGGTTGAAAACTAGTCCATACGAACAATATACATGGTTAAATTCACCTGTACAAGCTCTTTTTTACGACCTTGAGCGTTTGCTTCCAGGTCAATTACAATTTTCTTCAAGGGTTGAATCCCTGCGCCTGTCACGAAGGGCACGGTGAGTCAGTACGCGGAAACCGCACACAACTGCGCACCCTTCAGGCGCAGGAGCTCTCCGCAAATATGATAAATCAAAACAAACGAGCAACTATTGCCTAACCTGTTCGCATGTAATGGCGGGGCGGCTCCACCAGTTGGGGCATCACGAAGTTTTGCTCCAACCGTTCAATTACTGATGGCATCCTGTCAGGCAGCGCCACATACAGCAGTTTTGCAGCGCCTCTTGCCGCGAACAGATTAAACTTGGTCATTCCTGCAAAACACACAGAGTCAGAATGTACACAGCGGACGAAGATGAACAATTTCACAGTGAAACACATACCTTCCTCCATCGCCGTTGGGTCATGACCCTCAGGATTCCCCAAACAGCTAAGCCTAGCATCACCAACACCCCTTCTGGACACTTCTCCATTGACAACGGTGTGGCATGAGCACACAATGCCTTGTACCAAGGCTGGTTCTTGTAGTTCGGCATAGGGGGGAACTCAGCAATTCTTTCCTTTACACCTACACTCATCCACTGCAAGGGAGCAGGGATAACACCCCTGTTGACAAAAAAGAACTTCTCTTTCCAATCGTACATGGATTTGGGGTTTTCCGACACAACTTGCGTCACTTTCCTCCGAGGAGAAACACTATACCACCCTGGGCCCCCGCGAGCCTCTTCAAGAACAATAAAACACATTCAACATTTCAAAAGTGGGTTCCATGTCTAAAGACCGACATGTAGCCTCAAAATGGATTATCCTAGAAAGGCCAAACGGAGTCATCTGTGTAGGATGAACCCATATTTCATGAAGACACTCACTAGAAACTTTGTGATTGGGAGACGGAAGCAGCACCATGTAAAGAAAGCCTCATACAAAGTAATTTTTCCTGGGGAGGCTTCCAACGCTTGTCTTACCAACAGCTGGCAACTCCGGCTCCAATCGGCTTCAAGACCATAATGGTCAACGAAGGTGGAAAAGAGGTTGCATCCCACTTGAGAACAGTGGTGTCAATCCCTTTCTCCGACTTCTCAGAGGCTTTAGGTTGATCCACATGAGTAGAAGAATCTTGAGACATTTTCAAATTGCAAAGTGAAAAATAAAGATGAAAGTTGGAGTGAGAGGAAATTGAAAAGACTGAAGAGAAAGGAGTGGGGAAAATGGAAAACTGCCATTTTGAAATCATTATATACCGTGTGCAATAAATGTGGATGACGTCAGCATGGGTAAATGCGAAGACGTTTGGCACGCTCAGCCACTGAGGCTTTGACACGTGTTAAGGAGCAGTTACACAGGCGGCACACGCGCCTCACGCTCCCACGCGCCTGACACACACGTCTGCTATTCCGCCTGACATGACACCAACTGACACAACATACAGCTTGTGACAGACGCTACCCATCATCCTTTGCTCGGAGAAAGACAATTGTCCTCAACTAACATGACGTGTCCAATGGCTGCGGAGAACTAACGTCAAATAAATTACCGTTCTCCGCACTCCGAATCCTTAACACTCCGCATCTTCAGTAATTCGCACAGACTCCCCAACAGCCCAGTCTCCGCTACAAAGGCAGGATGAGCTTTCATCCAGACATCAATCATTAAAGTCCAGTATACACCCTCCTCCCTCACACGCTCGCGAAAAGGATACACATGGACTGGGGGGGACTTGATGGGATTGGGTACTGATCACTGCGCAAAGCATACTCAAACCGGAACACAGCCCCGCGGAGCAACTCTCCGCGCAACAAGGAAACTTCTCCAGCAAGCAGAGCAATAACGACTCTCCTACAATCACGGAGTGATGCCCACGCGCAGAGCGGTAAAAGCGGTAATCGTTCCATGTTTCCTTATTTATAGCTTCCCCTTAACTACTTTACTAATATAGTTTAAGGTAGTGGAGACAACCCTATTCGGGCCTGGCCCATTGAGATTAGGGTTTTGGGTAATGGTGGCATACGTCTACCTCTATATAAGGGATCATATCCCTAATAGAGAGGACACTTTTGGCTAACCCTAAGAGCTATCACACTTGATAGTATACCCATTAACCCCGTTTTTGTTATAAACTACTACCTTGTGTAGTCGTCTCCCTACCCATACCAACTTTACTTGCAGGTTACTCCAATCCAGGAAGTGTAGTGAAGGATCAACCCTGTGGCAACATCTGGTCTATCATCCCTACCAGGAGGTTAGACTATTTGTTTCTTCAAAAACTAACTGGGTTAACCCTTAACCTCAGTTAGTTTTGGTCCATGAAATATAAACCAAGACAAGTCAGGTCTGTTAGATTACAATTTTCAAGTTAGGAATTAGGATTATTGGCTTCCAACCCGACAAGGTTGTGTTTATTTAATTCCAATTTCCCAAAAAAATATAAGATCTCGCATAAAGGCCTTGTTTGAGAAGTTGACCCCTTCACCCGTTAAATACATGTGAACTCATCAACATGAGTCGAGTCACATAAACTTCGTCGTACAAGTATGTTCATCCAACTCATTCACATTAGCTCTTTTTACATAAGTTTGTTGTTTTAAAAAAAAAATCAATAACCTACTTATATCTATTTGCCAACATGACTCTGCTAAGGTGAATCTACTTGTACGACCCCATTTCATATTTACATGACATGCCATCTCAAAAAAAATGACATCCCTACTAGATATTTTCATGTACAACAAGTATTGCTCCGTTTAAATATATATGGCTGTCTGGCCAATTACGGTTGTTTGACCAGTGGTCGTGTTTGACCATTTTAGTTCAATTTATGGCCATTAATCTTTTACCTATTATGACCATTTTGACTAGATATGGTATTTTGATCGATTATGACTATATTTGATTAATGATTGTCGAGTTTGATCATCTTTGATTGCGTTTAAGGCTGTTTGGTGTGCATGCGGGGAGTTGGGCCGGGGAGGTGAGGTGGACTCGGGGACTTGGCCAAACAACCCCCCCCCCCCCCCCCCCCGTTTTTTTTTTCGGGGATTCCAGGGAATTTTCCGTGTGCACCGAGCTCTTTGATTGGTTTAATTTTTTTTTTTAAATCAAACTTTATATAATAAAAAATGAAGGGGGTTTGGGGGAATACCATTTCCAAACTTTAGGGGAGGAAAGGGGGCACACCATATAGTCTAACCAAGTATGATTATGTTTGACTAATTATGGTCATGTTTAACCAATTATGATATTCACATTTTTACACACTATTAGACTATGTGTTGTGGGATGCGGCTTGCGAGCGAGCAGGCGTGAGCGACCACTTGATCCACGTGGCTCGCGAGCACCACAACATAGTCACTTGAAAGCTTCCGCAAGCGAAGCCACGCTACCATGCTCGCATGGGTTAGCGGATGAAAACTAGCAGTTGGCTGGCTGTTGACTGTTGCCAACGACTAGTTTTTGGCACTTTATAAATTTTTTTAAACTATACATCCAAATCTTTACAACTACACAAACATCAAACCATAAAACAACTACACAAACATCTTCAAATCTGAGAATGGAAAACACGTCGTTGGAAGATTGTTACTCACGGCTATGGAGTTTTTGTCGGAAGACAGGTATAGTGGTAACACGGAATTGGAGTAAAACCCTAGCCAAATGCCATCGTTGTCTCCATATTTTGTTATTCCGGAAATGCAACCATCACAAGATGTCGGTCTAAAAAAGCGTGGACAAAAGAAGGGCATGGGAGGTGGCGCACGAGGTGGAACATCAAGACGGCCTACCCAAACGGCCGATCAAGAAGCCCGTCCAAAACGGAAAGCGACGCCGTAGATAGCATTGTGTCGCGCATGGATTGAAGTTTCCGAAGATCGACAAGTTGGTATATACTTTTTATGTATATAATTTTTGTTATTACCTAAACACTTTTTTATAATTGTTTGTTATTATTATTGTAGCAGACTATCAAATGGCGAAGTGTTTTGGAAAAAAAACGCGAACTTTTCTACAAAGAAGTGGGGAATGAAGCTCGTTCTCATGATATGATTTTCGGCCGGTGTGCCGAAATTCAAAAATACGTGGGCTTGTTTACAAATATTCATAACAGGAATAGGAATCGAATGCGAGCAAGTGTTAGTAGCGATCTTGAAGTCTACAATTACTTGCGACGGATGGAAGCAAGAGGTTTTTCGCAAGTACAAGACCACGAAAACGTGGGCTAAGGACTACTTGTGAAGAATTTTCCGCAATTGCTCGAAATGGGTCGAGCTAATTACGGTTGAAAAAATGAGCGAAGGAGGCTCATCAAAGCAGACGAAAACTACTTCTTCGGGTGGGTTCTTCTCCTTTACAAGCTCGGATGCTCATGTGGGGATAGACCTAAACGTTGAAGAGGCTGTGACCCGTCCCACATAGACAAGTTGGAAGGGACCATGGAAAAAAAACAAGTTTCTAATGAAGCCGATGTCGAATTCTCGACGGAGATTAGCAAAATAAGAAGTACCATGGAGATGACAGCGCAAACAAAAGCGTCTAAAATAAGACTCAGAAACATGGACTTTCTTACGAAGGACTTTAGCAACCTCCCCATTAGTTGTCGAACGATACTTGAACGAGAACATGAACGTATCGCAAAGGAATTCGAAGACGAGCAAAACAACAATGAGTAGTTTAGTAGTTTTTTTATTTATTTTTAATTAATGATGTGTAATGTTTTTTTATTAATTAATATTTTATGTCTTTTTATTTAATTTGTCTTTCAATTTTATATATTAAATCATATTTTAAATAATAAAAATGTAAAAAAAATGGATAAAGTTTTTGCTCAATTTTCGTGTTCAAAATCCGGAGACGGGGTGGCATTTGGCTAAGGTTTCGCTCAATTTTCGTGTTCGTACCAAACCCGTCTTCCGTCATGGACTCTAGAGCCGGCGATTAACAATCTTACCACGACGTGTTTTCCATTTCGCTTTATAGTTTGAAGGTTTGAAAATTTGAATATTTGTGAGTTTGTAAATGATTTGGATGGTTAAAAGTTAAAAAAATATTTTTTTTATAAAAGTCCAAAACTAGCCGTTGCCAACGGCTAGTTTTTTCAACCAACGTTCCATTTTGGCTCGCTAGCCCACGTGAGCATGGTAGCATGGACTCGCTCGCACCTGCTCTCACAGGTCTATTTTGTGGCATTCGTGAGCCACGTGAATCAGCTGATCGCTCACGCCTACTCGCTCGTGGTCCACGAGACATAGTCTTAGTCTTAGAGGAAATCATATGCTCAATACTTCATAGTATTTTAAACTTAGTTAATTTTTTGTTAGATAATTATTTTTTTGAATAAAGAAAATATTTTATAATAACGTTCTAATTAGAAAATATATTAATTATCAACTACTATAGATATCTCTTGCAAATTCTAGCAACTGATAAACGACAGACATTTACATCGAAAGCCATTTCCATTGCTCAATCCATTGTTATTTGGGACAAACTAATAGCGACAAGCATATTTTAGGATGGTAAAGTTGTCGCACCATTAACGGTAAACTTTTTCTATAATTAAGTCTTACTGAATTAACGACAGATTTTATTGTCTCGAATACCACGTATTAGTGTTTTCCAAATGTCCCATTTCATGTATTTGACTTGTCATACTTTCAGGCAAAAAGGGATCCCTAAAAACTTAAAAAACGAAAAGTTAATTTTTCAAGTTCGTTGGTTAATCAAATCACAACGAAATGAGCTCTTACTTAGACCATCCACAGTTAGGGAGGTCCACGAGCCCCCAGTTAGATATTGCCTCATGCCTACCTCAAACATCAACCCTTTCTCCCTTCTCTCTCACAAACTTCTCAAAGCTTTTTTCTTATTCCCTCTAACAAAACATATAATCATCTCTCGCGCACCATTCGTGGCCAGTGGCTACAGATGATGGCTTCTATCTTCCACACTCTTTCCAGGACGACCACATTTTCTATATCTTACTTTCATCTCTGCATTTATTGAGGTCGATGAACCCTATTAGAGATGCTGTGACAACCCGACAATGTCACTTGTGGTAGGGTATGACCATACTCTTGTGGTAGGGTCTAGTCAACACGAGCATAAATGTTGGTTACATTTTGAATTTCTCTAACAATTAGGGTGGGCTCGGGGATGGCTCGGGCCAGTCAAACTAAAATTATGAGAGTGGACTTTATGATTGCGTACATCAAACGAATACAAAAAAAAATATACTTTTCTTACTCTATAAAAATGGATGTAAACAAATACGTGACAAAGACCGTATCTCATATTTTTAAGGAACATCACATTAATTATTTAGAGGTAGGATCAGATACAAAGGACATATCTATATTATCTTATTAAGGAGGAGTGATGGCCAACATGGTCATTTTCACCTCCGTACAACTTAACAAGCACCATGTACAATACATTTAAGCAAGAAATTTAAGGGTATTATAGGGATAGGTGTGACAATTAAGACACTTAAAAGGTTATTATAGTAATTTTGTATTTTGTTTTTAGGTACAAAGTAAAATCTCATCCCCTTGCTACCCTCAATCCTTTCACCTTCCCTCATGGACGATACAACTCTCCCAACTGAAGTATTCATTGATTCTGATTTATCTACTGGAATCTCCAATTGAAGGTAAAATCAGTTTCAAATGTCACCCATTTATACTACCCACTTCTCATTCACGACCTCCATCTTCATCCTTGCCCTAATTTAACAGCCCACCCCAGGTATGCCTTTCTCTGTTCTTGGTTGCTTCTTTACACTTTGTCGTTCTACTAATCGTTTCCTCTGTAATGATTGTACAATATATTTTCTGCTCGGTTAATGTTAATAGCATAGGGTCCCATGTGTTTTTTTATTTTAATTACCGTAATCGTGGCATCTCTTAGGGTTATGTTAATATCGTGCGCTGCAATTTTGTTAAAATCATTCGAATTGTGATTGTTGTGTATCATTTTATAGTTATGTAGTTCAAAGTAGAATTGATTCTTGAGTGCTTATCAGTGTTTCAATCGTCATCCAGGTTGCTCGTGGTTTCGGGTTTGTTGTTTTCGCTGACTTGATGGTTGCTGGAAGAGTTGTGAGAGATAAGCATATCACAGATGGTAGAATTGTGAGTTGTTATGTTCTGTTTTAATTATTGTATTTAAGATTTGTTGAAAGATTATATTTTCATCGTTGGATGAATATTTGATTGCATTGATTGTACAATTGTGAAACATTTTGAACTTTACCAAATTCGGGATTGTTTTTGTTGAAGATGAAGATGGAGCGATGGAGGTACATGAACCAAAACATGTTTTGTTGGAGAATGAATGGAATTGTAATCGAAAATACCCTTCAGATTATCTCATGTTAAAGGAATGAGACATCGTATCTGGGAAGGTACCATCAAATTTTTTCGCATTCCTTTCTGTTTTTCTTATGTGAGATCAACGATTAAAGGGTATGCCCAATGTATTGTAGGTATTCTTTATCACTAATTTTGAGCCCACAAAATCTTGGCAGTTTGCCTTATGTATGCTTGAGGTATTTGGAAAGCTATCCTAGCCCATCTTATGCCAAGTAAAAGTATTAGTTATTAATATATGTTCTAATTTTGCTTTGTGTGTATGCCCCATGTTACTGAGACTTATGTGGTTGTTGATGCTTTGTATTTTTGTATTGTGACAATGTGTACTATTGGTTAAGGTGATATACTTCCGAATAGTGTGGCAGCGAAGGTGTTTTCGGTTATGTTTGTGTTGATTGGTTTCGGGTTTATTGATATCTTGCTTAGTTCAATGGTGAGTTGTGTTCTTGATTTACAAGAGAATTACTTGTTGAGTCATTTAAAGAACGAGAAGAAGCGGTATCATCCTTCGTATATAATTGATTTCAAGAAAAGGTTGGAAGAGGATTAGGATGAAAGTTGGGCTGGCTTTAGGGGTTGTGGTTATTTGTATTGGTTTGGGTGTTGGTGTTATGCATTTTGCGGAGAATCTTGGTTGGCTTGATTGTTTTTATCTTTCGGTTATGTCTATGACTACTGTTGGATATGCTGATATAGCTTTTTCATCTGCGGGTGGTCGGGCCTTCGCTTGTGTCTACACTTGCGGTTGCTCAGGCCTTTTTGTATTTGGCAGAAGCTAGAGTTGATAAGAGGCATAGGCGGATGGTCAAATGGGTTCTTGGTCAAGATCTCACTATTGCGCAGTTTCTTGCTGCTGATATTGATAACAATTCTGTAAGGTAATTATTCGTTTCGTGATTAATTAATGTTCATTGAAATTGTCTATAGTATGGGTAGTAAGCTTTGTGTTCATTGAATTGAATGCTTATGCTTAATGAAAACTTACAAAAGAATGCTAATTACTTGTTACAAATGTGATTTCAGTAAAGCAGAGTGTAATCTACAAGATGAAGGAGATGGGAAACGTTACAAATAAAGATATGTTACAAATATGCGCAATCTTTGATCAGCTCGACACAGGTAACTCCGGAAAGGTATCACTTTCAAACCTTATGCAGAGCCGAACTGATAGAGAGTGAACCACCTATACATATACGGTAATCAACAAATCCAAGATCAAGAAAAATACAGGATTTTTGAGGGTTGACTCATACAGGCTTATGCAAGACGGTTAAGAGGCCCGGTTTACATGGCAGGATGAAGCTCCTCTGTTACTTGGATTAATGGTGTACCAATTGCTTTATATCCCTAATGACATAAAGAACTTGGGTTGGAATCTTATAAGAGAAATCCAGATTGTTCTTATATATATATATTAAATCCAAGATGAAATGTATGCGTGTATATATTTTTTATTAGTGTTCTGTAATCATTTAATCCAATGAAATGGGGAAAATGAAGCTAAACAAACACAAGCTGCTCAAAATTAAACCATATATTACTAATTAATAATTCACAAACATTTTGACATCAATCAAGTTTCAAATCACACACTCATTTCAAGCTCACTTTCCAGGTACAAAGTTTGTAGCATATGACCATGCGTTGTTTGCAACAGGGTCAGCAAAGTGGTCAGCCAAGTTCTCCAATGGTCCCTTTTCGCTCACAATGGTTCTGGGACCAAATGAGTATTTCGGAATATGTTTCAACTTAGTTTGAAGGCTCAAGTTGAAAGGCGCACAAAAAAGCGCACACCCGAGATAATCAAGGTGAGCGTTTGGTCCATGTGATTTTTGGTCGTGTTAGATTTTCTTATAACTGTTTTTGGCTTGTTTAGAATCGTTTTCGCCGGTTCAAATTGTTTGAAAGTAGTTTTGTCCGGTTCAGGCGCTTTTGCGCCTTTCTCTAATCAAGGCGGATTTGCCTCGCTTCGCGCCCTCGCCTAGGCTTACGTAGGATGAAATGGACTGGTTCAATCTTTTTTGTCAACTTTTACAGAATTTTTTACAAATGTTTAGTGTTAATCTAATTGTTTGCAAAAACACATGGGAAGTTTTATGCATTGACTTTTTAAGTTAGTATAGTTGACTTTAACCAATTCAACGTGGTTGACCCATTTGTTTTCTAACATTCTTTTATTTGACCCATTAAACTAAAACATAACCTAAATACATTGATAAATAATCCAATCTATTGATAACAATGAAGATGTCCGTATGTGATTTATTATGTCTAGATTTAATTCATGGTTGACTTTTAGCTTTCAAGTGTCATCTTTTGCTTTTGACTTCTGGTTGCTTACTAGGTGTGAATATGAAGTATCATATTCAACAAAATGTCAAATGAGTTTATAAAAAGCCAAAAATAGACCAAAGTTAGGGTAAACAAATATACCAAAATATCTTATAACATGTCTTATAATTTGTGATATAAGGTATCTATTTTGTCTAAAGTTAAAGTTAAAAAGAAGTGGGAAAGTTAGGGTAAACAAATATACTAAACTTCAAAATTTTAATTTGTGCAAACATAAAAAAAAAAACTTGCCGACTAAAGCTATACTCTAATTCATTTTCACCTTTGATATTTCATGATCATTTTGTAGTGGGTTCCATTTGATTAACACGGATCAAGTGAGACCCATGTAACGACGACCATTTGGTGTATGTTATTACTAATATTACTAAACTGCATAACATTTTTAGGCTAATGCATTTTCATTTTTGGAAGATATCGTAGTGGGTCCCATTGATTGAAACAAGCCCATATGGTGTATATGGTTATTACCAAACCACACGCGTAACTAATACTATGGTCTTATTTACTTTTACTAAACATAGTAATGAGTAATGAAACCCAAATTTACAAAAATATATACATATAACCTACATTATTTAGATTCAAATTTTAATAAGTATTTATTAGTTACACCAACTGCAACCTATTGTTGCCTCTTACTTACTTCACATCCCTAAAACGAATCACCCACAAACGTCGTACACACACCACAAACCTCAACAACTATGAAGCGATAAAATAGACGCACCCGCCGCAACGCGCGGGCATTCCCACTAGTTTTCTAAAAATGTTGGAGAAGAATTTTAGTCCATTGATGTTATATTTAAATGGTTGAGATTAGTTTGATAAAAAAAATCAAATATTAATTAAAGGGATGGTCAATTCTCCCATTATTTTAAAACGTCTACAACTCTTTCATACAATACTTTTTAAAAAAAAATCACCATATTAACAAACGTTTTTTTATCTTTAATATGAGTATCACATTTCTACATAAAAATTAAAAAACAAAAACTTGTTAATTGGGTTTTTTTACTTCATTGTGTTTTTTGTTTGTCTATTGTGTTATATGTGTTACATGTGTGTTATAAATATGTTCATTGTGTTTTTTAGTCTTCAAATTATTTAACTTTGTCCATTGTGTTTTCAATATACTTTCCATTGTGTTTTATGTTGCTTGTTGTGTTTGACACAACTAGGCTTTGTGTTTATGGCGTCCATTGTGTGTTACTTTGTTGTTTATTGTGTTTTAGTCTACTGTCCATTGTGTTTTAGTATGTTGTTCATTTTGTTTTTAATATGTTTTCTATTGTGTTTTAATTTGTTGTACCTTGTGTTTTATACCCCATTATTCATTGCGTTTTTAGTTTGATACTCATTGTGTTTTACGTTTTCTCCACTGTGTCTTATGTAACTGGGTTTTTAAATTTTCTTTTTCAAAAGTATAAAAAAAGATAAAAAGACGCTCGACTTTATGGTATAAATTTTTATAAAAAAAAAAAGATGACGTATAAAAAGTTAAGAACGTTTAAAAATGAGGGGAAAGAGCATGTGACTTGCATGTGCATATTCTTTTTTCCTCTTTTGGACTAAACTACCATTTCCACTTGTTTTTTCTTGGACACATGTCTAGGGGCGGACCTAGGGGGCTAACCCATTGCCACTCGGTTTTTCCCGCGTAGTTGAAAAAAAAATTGTTTTGCGATTTTTTAAAACGTTACCTCTAAAACAAATTTTACGTTACTTCTAAAATAAATTTTACGTTACATTTACAAAAAGTTTGCGTTACAATGCTACGTCACTCGGAAAATATTTATCAAACTCAAATGAACTATTACTAAACCCAACTAAACTAACAAAATACCTAGGGTATAAATGATGCGCAGCGGTTCGAGAGCTACTAGGGATCGGCTCGATAAAAAGGTTGAACGAGCCGATCTTTAACGAGCCCGAGTTTGAGCTTTTCATACAAAGATCGTTTAGGCCCGCGAGCCTAAACGCGCAAACAAATTTTATATTATAATTATTTTATATATAGTATACCTACTATTTAACATCGAGCCGAGCTCGGGCTGAGTTTTAGCTCATTTAAGCGAGCTCAAGCCAAGCTTTTAGCTCCTTTAAAATTATTCTAAATTTATTTCAAGCCTAGCTGAGCTCGAGTTCTTGGATTTTACTTTGAAGCTCAGCTCGAGCTCAAAGTATTAGGCTTGAACTTCGTATAAGCATGACGAGCCGAGCTCGAGCCCCATCAGGCTCGGGCTTGGATTGGCTCGTTTACACCTCTAAAATACCCAACAAAATTAGGGGTGCAAAAGAGCCGAGTCCGAGCTCGAAAAACTTATGAGGACTCGGGCATGACTTGTTAAAAATTTCTTAAACTCTGCCTCAGCTCATTTACTATTTATTAGTTAATATTTTGAATAAAAATAATAGGCTCGGAGCTCGATAAATGAAGCTATGCTCGGGCTTGTTTAGTAAACAAGCTTAAATGAGAGGGTAAATATTATTAAATATTAATAAAAGTATAAAACTAATATTACATGAAGGCTTGATAAGGCTCGACCATGCTTATGAGCTTTACATTCCAGGCTCGAGATCGGGCTCGATTAATAACGAGCTTTGTTTTAAACTCAAACTCCGCTTGGGTTTTATAAGGCTCGGCTCGTTTCGAGCTTTTTTCCCAGCCGAGCTTGAGTAGCTCGCTAGCTGCTCGACTCGTTTGCACCCATAAAATTAACAAAACCCAAACTCAAATTACCATGATTTATTTTTATTTCGTCTACATTGTATGAAACTACGGCAAAATTTATTTTTTTTGAACGTTACTCCTAATTTTTTTTCTAGATTCGTCACTTCACATGTTACTCTCTAGTAGCTTCTCATCCTTTTTATTTTTCTTATCCTTTAGAGTATGTTTGGTATGGTGTAATGGAATGGATGAGGGAATGGAATGGACGAGGTAATGGAATGGACAAGGTAATGGAATGAATCATTACCATTCCATGTCTTGTTTGGTTGCCATGTGGGAATGAAACAAAACATTACTTTATGTTGTTGGATAAGCAGGAAAAGATGAAGGAATAAAATCGGTGGTGAGTGGTGGTCAGTGGCGGTGATGGTGGGTGGTGATATGTGGCGATAGCGGTGGGTGGCGGCGGCAGTGGTGGTGACAGTGGAAGGTGGAGGTGGATGACCGTGATGGTGGGTGGGCGACGATGGTGAGTAGTGGCAGTGGTGGTGTGTGGCGGTAGCGTGGTGGTGGGTGGCGACGACGGTGGTAGGTGGTGGCGAAGATGGCGATGGCTGGAGGTGGATGGCGGTGATGGTGGGTGGCGTCGGTGGTGGGTGGGTGAAGGTGGTGGTGGTGGTGTTGGTGGTTGGTGGCGGGGACGACAGTGATGGGTGGTGATGGCGAGGGTGGGCGACGATGGTGGGTGGTGGGTGACGGTGGTAGGTGGTTGGCGACGGTGGTGGTCGGCATTGGGTGGTGTTGGATGGCGGCGGTGGGTGGGTGACGGTGGTGGGTGGGTGAAGGTAGTGGGTGGCGGCAACAGCGATAGTGGGTGGTGACGACGGTGGTGGGTTGTGGCGGCAGCGGTGGGGCCGACGATGGTAGGTGGTGGGCGACGATGGTGGGTGGTGACGGCGGTGGTGGGTGGAGACGATGGTGGTGAGTGGTGGTGGTGGTTGGTGGGTTATGGTGTTGTTAGTAAAGGATGAATGAGGGATGGAATGAAAAAAAAACATGGTGGGTGGATGGAATGGTTTTGAGGGAATGGAATGCCTTGTGGAATGGGTGATTCCATTCCTTTAACCAACCAAGCACACTATTTTTCATTACCTTGCAATGGTCCATTCCATTCCCCCTTTCATTCCATCATACCAAACGCTACCTTAGGATAACTCAACTCTAATTATTTAATTAAAAATTTCCCAACACGTATCGTTGACATCGTATCATTTTACTTTCTATATATATTACAATCGCACATGCTTTGTTCATATGTTAGAACTAACAAGAAAGATAATTAACAGGCCAACAGATTGGGTTTTGAACAAGTTTTGTGGGTATGGACTTTTCGTTCATAATTTTATGTGGTAAATATTACTTGTTAAGTTGTAATTTTATTTTTAGAAACCCGATCTTAAACTAACCTTAAAACAAATTTAAATATAAGTATTCAACTACACTTATAGTATCATATCTGACTACTCGACCGAAATGTTTCATAATTTTTATCTGATTCAGACAGGTTGGCCGGGTTTCTTTAAAACAAATAGTGTATCATTACGTCACTACAAATTCTTTGGTTTGACAGAAAAATCATGTATGTAATAAGTAGAGTAAGGTTTTTGTACAATAAGTAGAGTAAGGTTTTTGTACAAATGGTTTATCCTACAAATAACACAAATGAATGAGAGAATTATTATTATTATTATTATTATTATTATTATTATTATTATTATTATTATTATTATTATTATTATTATTATTATTATTATTATTATTATTATTATTTTATTTATATATTTTTATTTTTTTCCGATATTGTTAAATATGTATTTTAGTACTTAAAATTAAAAAAATAGTTTAATTACTCTAGAAATTCTAGAATAATTACTGTAATTAATCTAATAGCGTAATTACACTAAATCTTTTTTATTTAATTTTCATCTAAAAATCATGTTTAAACAAATGAAAAAAAAAGAAATTTTCATTAAAAAAAATTCCCTCTTCACTTTTCATGTTTAGTAGGTTCAGCACATTTGTATTTGATCTTATAAAATACATATGTTTCGACTCTCGACTAATAATACACATTGGAGACTTTATTTTTGTGCCAACTTCTCTATGAATGGAAAAGGGGTGCTTCGGATCAGGAGTAACCACTAGCGATAGGGCAAAAATCGGGGGGGGGGGGGGGGGGGGGGGGGGGGGGGGAGAAATCTATTTGCTTAACCCAGGCCTTCTTTCTGGCGGAACCACATATTAAACACCACCACTAGTAAATAAAGTTATATGTTATATAACATTTGATACATGTTTTATTTTTTTAATATGCTATCGACCAATCGAAACTATTCAACAAACATTATTTTTGCAGTGGAAAATGTTAAAAAGAAGGTTTGGATTCACTGCTTCTCTTAGTTTCACTTTCCTTGTTATTAGCAATAGCAATATTACAATTTATCAGTTTTCTGTCATGACCCATGAGTGATGAGTCCGTGAACAAAAGAAGCAAAATAAATAATGAGCCCAGAGTACATTTATCTTTGGGCTGACGTTCGATATATTTAGAATCGGATGGGCTTTAATATACTTTTTGCAATTTGCATACATAAATATTTCTATAGTGGTTAAACTCTTTGTCACTTTTTTTAAGAAACACTTCATTAAAACAAAATATGAAATTTACATCACAATAGAAGGTAGACGGGCAACAAGTTGCGCCGCCACCCCTTTCTGTTGTTATTAAGTTAATTGTTGATGCTTTTGTCATTTGAACTGAAAATTTTGAAACAAACTTGTAGATGAAGAAAGTATATATCATATATTGCTTTGCAAGCTAAGAATTAAGTATATTATAAAGTAAAATAAAGGGGAAAATCAGCACCTACTGAAAAAGAAAAAGAAAAGAAAAAGCCACAAGATAAATCAAAATAAAATAAAGTAAAATGAAAAAAGTAATAATAATATAACAATAACAAGCTTGTAAGATTCTTCAGTGTCTCTTCCTAAATCCTCACTTCACTCTTGTTTTCTTGATCAGTCTTCTCCATCCACAAACCTCTCTCATGGAATCAAATGTCATTTTTCTAAATGTTTTAATACTTACACTTTGCACCCTTGTAAAATCCAAATCAAGTCTTTGCAGGACATCTTGTGGTGACATACAAATCAACTATCCTTTTGGCATTGATGATGGTTGTGGCAGCCCTACTATAGACACCTCCTAGTATGCTCCGAATCCAATGACCTCGTACTCCGCACCCGTCTGGCAGATACCCCATTAGTCGGATCGATTACTCGGATCCTCACATCCTAGTAACCGATCCGTACATGTGGAGTTGCCAAGACGGGGAGCGTTTTCGACCCACCGCCCATTTAGCCTCGACACAAGTATCCATTTTTCATTATCCAGCAAAACGACTATCTTTTTTTCAATTGTAGCGAAAAAGATGTGATAGTGGAGCCAAAACCGGTGTATTGTGAAAGGTTCCCTGACCGGTGTGACTCGACGTGTGATAGTGCTAGTTATTTGTTGTAGGCATTTGCCCGAGTGTGCACACGCATTAACTAGTGCTACCTCGTGTTGCTCTTATTACCCGAAAGCAACCGAGTCACTAAGGTTAATGTTGAAATATTGTGACACTTACACTAGTGTATATTGGAGGAATTTGGGGGTGTCACAAACATATAACACAGCCCCGGAGTACGGGATCAGGATTGACTTTGATATCCCGGTGACAACACGGTGTCTAGAATGTCAAGACGGGAGTAAGGGTGGCGGTACGTGTGGATTCGACGTTGAAACACATGGTTTTTCGTGCTTATGTGACAAAGGGAATGTTACAACATATTGCAAAGGTATGTTTTAACCTTGTAGTTGCAACAAATTTGGAAAAACAACAATACAAACCGCGGATATATAAGTGACGATTTTCAATTTTCGTCGCTAAAAGTTGTTAACCTACGAGTTTTCGTCTTGCAGATCATTCTCAACACGCTAAGAGTTCTCGAGTAATTGCAGGTGAGAAAGACGTTCCTAAATTTTGGTATAGACATATAATGTGTTACTTACAATTGTAAATTACGTTTTTATTACACACATTAACTTAACATAAAGTACATAATTTTTTTTAGGCAGATTCAATTTAATTAAAATATCCTTTAACATGTTCACTTTGGTCAGGTCCGGTCAATCGCACGTGTAGGTTCACATGTTGACCCATTTAACACTTTCATTTGTTCATGTCTTTAATATTTTGTTTTATCTTTTTTTAACCATAACCTAAACTAGTAGGAATTTTATGATAAACTTAAAGCTAAAAGAAAAGAAATAGGAATCGTATTGTATTGTTTAAGCCTAATTGTTTTATGAAATATTTTTATTTTTTATTATAAATTTCTTATATTAGAGTGTAACATGCAAACAAAATAATGTTTGTATTTGTGTTAACTCACAAATACATGTGTATGAGACAATTTTCGGGTCCGTGTAAAAGTTTGGAGTTTTAATTTACAGGGACAGCGACTGCAGTTTCAGTAGCTGGAGCAATTGGAATAGGGGTCGGAGTATGGTATTTTAGAAAAGTAAAAGCTCAAGCACCAGTCACACATGGAGTTGAGAGCAATGAGAATAGGCTTTTTTGATTGTTGTAATACGTTTATTTATTACAATATTACCACAATTTTTTTATCTATTATATAGTAAGCTTTTCTTTTTATTTTAAGTTAATCCGTGTAATATAGTTAAGTACTATATAAAGTTTGTCATATATTATCCGAGTCTTGTTTAATTCATTTTTTATTATTAGCTTTGCTATTTGTGAGAGATATGGTATCAACATAGAGTTGGGAGTGAGGAGATAGAGAGAAGTAGAGTTTTTTCGTATAGAGGAGAGGGATACATCCTTGTGTTTTTGTAGGCACCATTGTTTCGTTAAAACATGTTGGTGTTCTTAACTTGTTATTGAAGGAAACTTTATTGATTTTGAGATTTCAATCTTGATATTTATACCTGATATGGAATACGTAGGCCCAAGACACCGTATTCGGAATGAGCGCGATGAAGGATGCATTACAGCCCTGCAGTGAAATTCTTCCATCATACGTGTTGGTGGTGAAATTCTCATGATGTAATTTACTTGCATTCGAATGTACATCTTCAGGATATCAAAGATGATATTGAGTCCGGGATATAACTATGTATTATCTTATGTGTACATCATGAGGATGAACTAACAGTTTGCTTTATTTAAATAATATTTGCAAGTATCAAGTGAACGATTATTATGGGCGACCAAGTCTTACATGATCTTCGGAGAGTTGGTTGCTTACCGTTTTAAGGTCGTGTGAACGTGGAAAGGCTTGCAACGGCTAGTGGACTTAGTTAGGAATATCCCGGATATTTCGGGATGTTAGTTGTTATCTCTTTACTATAAAAATGGGTGTGTGGAACGATCATAGGACACAACCTTTTACTATCTTTTACACTTATAATCTTCTCAGCTGCATTATACTCACACACTTACTCTTGTACACATAGTTGATCGTTCACCACATTTCCAATGTTGTACTCTTTTATTTTTAATTAATATAAGTAATAAAGGCGGGGACGTTTGATTCTTCCAGAGGTTTTGTGTCGGCGATCATAATTGATCAAGGGGTTTCCTCGTAAATCGAGCGTTCTTGTGTTGCATTGCTTCATTTTCATTATCTTAAATAAGTTTTTCTACCACAATTCCATCCTGAGGATACAACTGTCTATTTTATCTTTTCTACTTTGACATCCTGATCATAGTTAAATTTATTCTTTTACATCCTAAACTGAATCATTCTTGGAATATAACTAATTTTACACAAAACAAACAATCTTAGCACATTACCTTACATTTCTGATTTGGAATACAAAATTGTTTTCTATTGATAATTTTTTTACCAAAACAATTTGGCGCCCACCATGGGGCAAGTTGTGCTATTTTTAACAAAAACTTTGTTAAATTTCTTCTCAATCAACTTATTTCAAAAATCTTAACAACTATGGCATCAAACCTAAAATCTGTATCCTCATCCATGCCATCATCAACCTCTGTCCCGAACAGCCTTTACCACCACCACCTGCATTCCAAGACCTCCGGACTTAACAACCCGAAATGCTTCTCAATCTAGTTTCAAATCCGGAGTTGGTGCATCGGGTTCAACACCTCCTCTTTTGGTAACAAATGAAGAGATCCTATCAATATTTACTATGGTTTAAGGATCAAATAAAGAGGCAACAGGAGACCAACCAGATGTTGATGAAGGAGATCCAGTCAATCAAGACATCCTCAAAGAGGCTAGCCGAGTATATAGTGACACCCTTATATCCCAGGGTGTTGGACTTCAACTCTATTGTTACTGGAGACAACCATCAGGGAGACTTTCTTCCCATGCAATCCAGATCTACCATCCCTTAGATAACCCCAGCAGTCAGGATGACAATATCCAGAGAACCGGGATATACGGCAAAACCATCCCGAGGATGTAACACTGGTAATAATGTGAATACCAATACTTTTGCTACTAATCATTTCGATTCTATGCAGGATGCAAGTATCAGCCCTCAGGTTGCAAAGGAGCTCCAGAAGTTGAGGGATATGGTATCGAGTGTACCTGGCATAGTACAACCTATCCCTAAGGTATCCTCAGCCTGTCACAGGATATCCAGATTTGCACCTCCCATCTGTGATGCTGAGATCTCTAAGAGATTTCCAAACACCAAATATGAAGCTGTATGATGGATCTACGGATCCTGAGGAACACGTGGCTTAATATAGAGAAAGGATGGAAATAAATCTCATCCCAGCTCATTTGAAGGAAGCCTATTTGTGTAAAGGTTTTGGATCCACCCTCATTGGTCCATCTTTGAAATGGCTGCTAAGTGTTCCACCTTAATCTATCACTTCATTTGCTCATTTGATTAACATGTTTTAACAATCAATTTCTTGTAGTCGAACTTTTGAACGTTTAATAAGTGATTGTATAGGTAACACAAACATCAGGTGAATCACTCCGGGAATACATCACGAAGTTTGGGAAGGAATTGCTTGACATCCCGAACCTGGATGTCACTACTGCGGTGCAAGCCTTCAAGATGGGAATACAGAAGGATTCACCTTTCTACCAATAATTGGTGATGAACCCTCTGTAGGACCTTGATGAAGTCAGGAACAGGGCTCTAAGGTTTATCCGTCTTGAGGATGACAAGAAGATTCAAGAAAGGATAGAAGCATCTCAAGATATAACAATCCGAGTCAGAAGTTCACACCCACATATGAAACCATATAAAACTAAACCTTTTTTCTAAAACTGATAACAACAAGGTTCATGTGGTTGAGGAGGATTGTCCTAAATTATCATAATATTGTTTTTTGTGGATGTAACAGGTCTTATGCATGCTATGAAGGACCTCGGAGAAAAAGCAAGATGGCCAACAAAGAATGACAAAGCAGTATGGAAGGATAAATCCAAATGGTGTGCATTCTATGAAGACTTTGGCCATACTACTAAAGATTGCATCACCTGCGAAAGGAGATTGCTTATCTCCTTAGTAAGGGACATCTCAAAGAATTATTAGGCAATAAGAAAGCCAAAACTCAAGATGACACTCCCATCTCAGAGAAAGCAGCTTCCCCTCCTCGGATGCAGGCATTATCAACTTTATATCCGGGGGATATGATATATGTGGAACATCCTACTCGACTGCCAAAGGCATGCTAGAGAAACCAAATCAGAAAAAGGAGAAAATCCCACAAAGACTACCCTGCTCACAAATGCCAAGGTGATCAGATTTGAAGAGGATGACCGGGAGAACATCCTGGATCCACACCATGATGGTCTGGTAATCACTTTATACATTGCTAATCACTTTGTTCACAGGATATTAGTGGATGAAGGAAGCTCAGTGAATATGATCCCACTGGAAGCATTGAAAAGGATAAACATCCCGAAAAAGGATATTGTTTCCAAGTCATCAATCATGGTGAGTTTCAGTGGAGAAACCAAGGGCACAGTTGAAGAGATCAAATTGCCAATATATGTCGAAGGGGTAAATTCAACACAACGATTTTGTGCCATAGACTCTTTATCTTGCTATAATGTCATTTTAGGAAGACCATGGATACATGATATGAAGGTAGTCC